>VJMY01000053.1:0-194017 GCA_009869795.1 Neelides sp. FZ-2019 | reverse complement strand
GTCTTATATATCTTTAATTTTGAAGATTAATTTATTTTATTTATCAAATAATAATTTCTAAAAGATTCTTTTAAAATGAAAATTTGAGCAATCACATAAAGTAGTAAATATATAAATTTTACAAGGTATTTATGGGCAATTGTATACATCTTATAATACCCACAATATAGTTTCGTAGTTTCGTAGCATCAGTTGAGAAAAAGCGTACGAAATGCCAACGCTATGTATAGGTACGTGCCCTATGTGCTATGTATAAACTCTTGTGTTTATATTTATATCAAATTAGCAATGTTCAAAGGGTTTATAAATATCATACATATTTATCATATTTAGGCATAGAGGAATATTATATTAATATAAGATAGAGAATAGTAATAATAATAGCGTCAGCATTAAACGCTACTAATAAAAACTCACGAGAACATTTTGATAATTCTTGCGTACAATTGACAATTAGGAATACACACGTAATGTGTGTTATGTATCTCCTCAGTGGATCTTGACTTTTCATGAATCTCATTGAAATCTTTTTCATGAGTTTCATGTTATGCAATATTTCATTTGTTTGTGAATTATGTTCAGACATTTCGACTTGCTCGCTCATTTGTTTTGTGCCTAGCCTGCGAATGGTTAATTAAAGCTTACAAGTTCCTATACTTTCCTTTACGTTTAATAATCATTTCGTCGGGATGTCATACCTAGATATGGTTACTTATATTCTTATATAAGTAGACATGCATAAGAAAATAAAATGATGAATAGTTTTATATGTATGCTACTTAAGTATATCGTGTGAGATATATTGAAAATGGCAAATGTATATTTTATTGTAATATTATTGTGGCTAATACCCTATACTCTTCACAATAGTTAACAATTCTTAAACCAATTAAGCATTAAGCATATTTAATTCATATAAATTCATATAATTTATTATCACATATGAGTAATTTGCCCATTTATAATTTTAATTCTATTCTTTATTATTATTCAATCTTCATTGATACTTTATGCGCATTTAAATGAAAATCGGAGATTGGAATCGGAAGTAATCAATATTCATGCAGGTATTTTAGCAGAGCTAATTCTTACTAATACACATACTTACTAAAAACATATTAAAACAGAATGTAAAAATATTATTATTCTGAATAAATTGAACACTCTTTTGAAGTTAACGGTGTGATGAGGTTGAAATAACTATAACATTGTTCGCATAATTGAAGATCAAAGTCCATTAAAATAGATTATCTTCTTTAATTCTTGTCTGATATGTGTTTATATAGGAATATATTGTGATTTATAATATGTATGAATGTAGGTGACAGGACAACGAAGATATGGAAGCTTCGCTTGTAAAGGTAATCGTACATGAGTATAAATTTATAGCAACAAGAGATTAAGTTGTCTGAAGTGTGTTTAACTGTGTTTAACAACCTATGTAAGTATTCCACTCATTTAGCTTGTAATACAAGTTGTACGTACAAGAAAAACATTACCACTGACGAAACAAAGTTAATGAAAGCTTATTTGTCAAAAAATTCCTATGAAAATGATCCAATGGATGAACTTAGTGATAAAATATTTGTTTGGTTACGTTAATTGTATAAATAGTAGTAGTAGAGAAACCCCCTTACCTGTTTTTTCACAATTGATAAGAGAAATTCCATGATGTGGCGGGGGAATTTGCGTAAAGTTTTCTCCAAGGATGAGATGGGAAGGAGATGAGATTCTTTCTTTGTCTTCTGAATTCCTCAGAAAAAGGGTGTTTCGGGGGAAATGGGGAAATTGGGCTAACGTCGGGTCGTGAGGTCTATTTGACAGGAAGGTGAAGAGCGAGTATTGGTCGAATGGAAAAATTTTCTCGGCACTGGAGCTGGGAGGAGTTGAACTTCCCTCGCTCATCTCTTGGTCGCTCGACATCCTTTGGACAACTGAGAGAAAAACAGAATTCAAATGAAGGGAAACCGGAAGGTTAGGCGGAGTTGGTCAAAAAGAACAAGCCATGTGTTCCTGCCCAGAAAGAGTTAATTTGTATTAACAAGAGCTTCTCGCTTCTCCTCCGCTGCAAACCACATTGGCTCGTTTATTAATGTAAACACACAAGTCCTATACCTTCATCTATACCTTATCTATACTAGAGCCTTAATACCTCAAATGTGAATATTTCTGCTACGCACTCTTAAACAAATCATCTTCCTTTCAATGCTACCTAACAAGTGCTTAAGTATAAATTCTCTTACTTACTTATATATAGGTACCTACCAATAAATATGTATGTATAAAGATATAAAACCAATGTATCTACATGTATTCATATACATAAGTAGGTAGGTACATGTATGTTTATTGTATGCAAAGATTGTGGTATACATGTTGGTACTATACCTATTTATGATTATGGAATTATGGTGGTATTAACAAATAATAATGTTTTCATACCAACATGCCGAGTCTTTTCATAAATGCTTAAATAGATAATATGTAGCCAGATACTTAAATATATGAAACTTCGCACTTCTTTTTGAGTTCAGTATATTAAAAAAGTTGACGTATTTGTTCCTATATCTTACAAAATTTTACTAAATAAACGAACGTGTATGAATGAGCGTGTATACGTATTTTTTCTCAAATATATATATATATCTAAAATGCATACAGAAAAGTGTAATATAATAACCCTTTTCAACATTATAATTAATTTGACACTTATCTCACTCACATCAATAATGTGTATTGCTTAGAATTTTGTTTAATCTACAAGTCCTTGTTTTCACGTTGCTGTTTATTTAAATTCAAAAATGTTCATTCACTAAAATCACAATAACACTGCTTCTTTTGTTATTTAAAATAATAATATATAAATCCACACATTTAATTGTAATTTATATTATCGAAACTTTTAATTCTATGCATAGCATACGCATTAATACATATGCACATACCATAATGTTATGTGTGTATTTACATGAAATGAAAAGGAAAAATAGAAAAACTTGAAAGTTTGAATGAGTAATAGTTTTCAGCATTACTTGTATTAATAGTGAAAAAAATATATTACTCAGTATTTTACTCTAACTACATATTTATACACGTACAAATTTGCATTGTCGGGTTGAATGAAAAAAGATCTATTTAATGAGCGTGTTGAAAATAATTGCTAAAACTTGCACTTGAGAGCGAAGAAGAGATGCGAAGGCCACG
Source organism: Neelides sp. FZ-2019 (assembly GCA_009869795.1). NCBI lineage: Eukaryota > Metazoa > Arthropoda > Collembola > Neelipleona > Neelidae > Neelides > Neelides sp. FZ-2019. The sequence continues at coordinate 190,813 of VJMY01000053.1, read as the reverse complement.
ACGGATCCCTCGCTTCTCCTTCACTCACAAAACTCAAAACCTTTCGTAAATCCTCAAACTTATTTCTCTCTTGCTCTGACTTCCAACTTGCTAAGGAAAAGGAGAAGGGAAGGGAATTTTATTGCTTTATTTTTGTCCTACCGTCTGGAATTGAGGAGGAGCAGAGGGAAGAACGGTCTTTATGGTCGTGCTGGTCCTTTGCGAGTCACCCAGGAGGAACACTGGGAGTTTGGCCGCGACTCCACAAGGAGAATGATCAAGATCTCTCTTGAGATGTCTAATGAGGGTGTGGATGAGTGAGGAGTGGGCCCTTCACTCACCCTCTCACACCTAAGCCCCATTAATAATTGACACTTAAACTGGTCGGAGTCAATCATGAGGGTCACATGACTGCATAAGTAACATAGACTAAATGGACATGGAGGCTTCTGTGGAGGTCCACCCTTGACATGTGCTGGGTGTAGCAGGGAGGAGAGATCATTGCTTCATGTTCGAGTCAACTTCAACGAGCCGGAGTGACCAAATTGAAACTTGAAGCTAATCTTTGCTTAAATACACTTACGGAGAGTTAATCTATCAATTTCAAATGAGAAAACCATCCGAGTCCATTTACAACTTTGCAAATGAAAAAATGGTAAGTTGATACATAAATGGTTATTGCCTCTTGCTGGTTGTGAATAAAAATCATAAAACTTGCTGCAAATGTTGGTTTCAACTCACTCATCGCTCACTCAGGAAGAGTCAGTATTTGACATTCATCGGAATTCGCAACTTAGGAGAAATGAGACTTTTGAAGTTTCAATGCATACATTCATATGCATTCGATATTTATTATATTCAGAGCAGGGTAATAATTGAATTACATGTTGTAATTACATTACATAATCGATTACAATTACGTATATGTAATTTAGAGAATTTTGAAAGTACTATTTTGTAATTAAATTCAAATTTCATTTTTCTCATATGAAAATATAATTAGTTAACAAGTAATTACTCAATTATATTTAGTTAGTATTTTTGCCATAGCTATACAAAATTTGTCAAAATTTATAATATGGAAAACTATTTTTATAATTAAATTGATTCATACCCGTATTTTAAGTATACAAATTTAAACTTTTACAAGCATTAATTCATTAAACCAAATTTTTGAAAATATTTATTTTTAGCCTAATATAATGTAATTTAAACGATATTATTTTTTATTTTAACTTATAAATGTAATTGGGTAATCCAATTACATCCAATTACTCAAATTATATAAAATTCAATTTTTAATTTGACCGTATTATTAATCAGTTCAAGGCTTGGGTTATTGTTTAAAGTGATAATGATATTCGACAGGTGTCAAATGAGTATTTAGAATGAGAAAATTTCTCTGAACGGTTCTCTCCCAGATGAAGATCCAGAGTATTTGGGCTGAATGAAATCTTACTAGAGATGAGGCATGGAGGAGGCTCTTGGGTCGTGATGGATCATCGGAGGAGCTAATGGATCCCCTCCTCCATATCATTTCACTCTCCTCGTTTAATGGCTTCCTCGAATAAATTTCCCTTGCTTTTACCTCCGTCCGAATGTGAAATAATGCTGAAGATGACTCCTATTTCCCGACCTTCCATTATTTAAACCCTCTCAATCAATTTCCTTGAGGAGAGCCTTGTCTCTTCACACGCATTCCACTCACATTCCGTTCAATTCAATTCAATTTCCACTTCAGCTTTCCATTTTGAGTCAAAAACCTCAGGAGGTTCCCGGCGAAGAACTTCACTTGGCAAAAGCACAAATCCGCACCACTTTACATTTCAACCCAATGTCGAGGTTTGTCAAGATCCGCGACTCTCATTCTTCATTCATCCTCGCTGACAAAATATCACAAAATCTCTTTTCCACTTCTCAACATAGACAAAACTAGGCGAGAACACAGCATAGTGCAGAGAGAAACAGAAGAAATATAAAAATATAACCTACAGTTTCTCTTACTTTCTTTTTCCTCCTACTTAAACATTGCAAACTTTTATTTCAATGAAATCCAATGAAGAAATTACATATATGAATGAGTTCACAATTGCTGGATTACAACCTAATGCTTATTTTATATATTGGCACATAATAAATAAATAAATAATGAGTTAATCTAGTCGCATTTTCATTTAAGTAAAATTTTGTTTTTGCCTTTCTCTTTCAAATTTCTTATTAATTTCACGAATGTTTGAGAAGAAATTTATGCAATATTTATATTATAGTTATTTATACTATTCAATTAGAACAACGTTTACAAATATTAAATGTATCATTATATCATATACAAATATGTACGAATATAACGCGATATAATTTTTATTATAAATGATTCATACATCTTAAATTTAAGTGGCCAATCGGAGAAATAACTTAATAAATGTTCCAGTTGGGTTTTTTGATTACACATTAATATATCCTGACATATTCTCCCCTTATTATTATTCTTTCTCCACGAGACGAAGAGAATAAGTATCCATTTTGTCTCTGACAAGCTCTTTTCTAAAAACAGGAGTGTTCCATTAGGAATCCTGTTACATATTGATCCCAAATAGCTTTCATATGTGAATGCACCGACTATACATTAATGTATGATGTACAAATGTAGAGCCTCTGATGCATCATTGCTCATATAGATTAAAAGATGTGTTTGATTCCAATGAGCCCCTCGAATCGGACCGTCCGGTCCGAAAGTAGTTGAATGGAAAAGGACTAATTGACTCTTGAGAGAGAAGGGGGAAAAACCCGGGTTGAATGGAGGAAACAAAGAGTGGAGGAAGTGAGTGGATCCACTCAGGGGCAAAGTGCTCCTCGTCCCAACACAAAGAATCTGCATGGAGATGAGTCTTTAAAAGCTCATGAATTGACACGTCGGTTCTCATGGAGAACCTTCCAATGGGTCTTAATGCCGTTCTCCACTCAATGTCTCACGATGCTCCCCTCCCATTAGCAACCATTGAGTCTCTCGAGTGTCCATTAGAGTGTGTGGGGCTCTTTGAGGTGTCGCCTGCACTTTCAGACCCTTTCCAAGAAGATGAGCTCTTAATTGAACAGAACCCAGCACAATTACTTGCGTCGTCCGGGTTCTTTGGAAGAGTCAAATGCCTCCTTTCCACTCCCTTTCATTCGTCACAGGACTTGGGTTCAATTAGATTCACCTATTTCCTCTCAAATTAAATTCCCAATGGGACTTCAAATTAATCCTTGTTTCCAAGAATCAGAGCTTTTATTCTCACATCTTCAATTTACCTTCTACATAGATCTATGTAAAAGTGCATCGATGTGCTTTTATCAAATTCATTTGCCTTATTTTATATCTTATATATTTATAATATACCTATTTCTCTCATATATCTATGTAATGTATCATCTCATACATACCTATATGTATATGATCTCACTATTTCACAGATTTCATATTGAAAAATACAATTTAGGAGAAAAAATTTCTTATATAACAAATCATTATTAAAATATTTTTAACAAGAATTGTTTACCGATTGTGAGGATTTTAAATTTAAACATTATCACCCATGTTTATTAACATTATGGGGCAAACAGGGGCAGTGGAAGTAATAAAATTTTATTGACTCCTTGAGTAATGCATCATGAAAGATGAATATTACTCAGGGTTTACAAATATGCATATATTTTTGCAATTAACTTAATTATTATGGTTAAATTTTATATAGGGGTACGACAAGATTTTTAACTCGTCTTTTACGACTTCCAATCCACTTTAAATTTTATACAAAAGTCAATAAACCCATATTTATTTATTTTCTTTCCCTCGTTTTGGTTATCAGCTTCAAAATAATATTAAATATCCTTCGCTTTAATCACATTTACTATTAAATATTATCAGTCATCACCGTGAAATTTTCACTTGCGTAATTCTAGGTAGTTCAAAAGATTATATTTTTCATCACTTAAAAGATTAAAAGTATTAAACCCCCTTTAATACTTTTAGTAATATGCAACCCCACCCCCTTTGAATAGAAATAGAACCGTTTATTATATTTAATACTTTTAAATAAACAAACACGTTCTTTATCAATGGATGAAATAAAAATTAAAGAACTTATTAAATTATGACAGTGAATTTGGGTTTAAACTCAATTTTACGATTTTGAAAGAATTGAAAGGATTGTTTTCCTCAATTGATTGTCGATGAACAAAGCAAGATGATGAAATTGTTATTAAATCATTCCAAGTAATTATTAATTATCAAACCGATCATTTGAATCTCTTCTCATTGAACCCACTTGAAAGAATTTCCGATATTTGGAGTTAATGAGAAAAGTTTTAAGGGGGAGGAGCCAAGAAATTAACTTTGAAGAAAATCAACACTTTTTTTCTTATGGAAAGAGAATAACATTTATTCGGAAGTTTCTTCGCTCCAGCTTCGACCTACGAAAGCCGAAAAGTTAACGGGGTTAATTCGCCTCAATTGGAAATACGACAGGAGGGAATTTCCGTTCTCTTGATCCAAACTAATAAGGAAATCATTAAACACATTTCCAATCAGGAACAAATAGGGAATTTAAGCGATAATTTTAACAATTCTAATTACTCTTCCTCGATTTTTCAATCTTCATTGTGACAAACAAATCCATAGTCAAAGAACCTTTTTATTCTCAAGTTTCGACAAAGAAAAATGAACTAAATGAATAATAGCAAGTATTTCATGATAAAATTAAATTTTTAATCTTTTCTTATTTTTTCATTCATTAAAGACACAATTGCTTCATGATGTTCATCTATCTCCATCTTTATATTATTAGCTATTGAATTTGACGAAAATGGATTTTTATTATAAATTGTGCTGTATTAGTTATAAATTTATAATATAGCTAATAGAGATATTTGTATAGTTAATAAGAAAACTACGATTAATTACACAATTGTTCATTTTACTAAACAAATCTGCTGAATCTTGCCATAATTAATTGCTCTCAAATAAACCCCTTTTATTCTTGACATTATTCATTTCACGAAAATTCACGCAATATGAATAATGTCTATATGCTCATATTCCAAGTGCTGGAGAGTTTAAAAGTAATAAAATTCATATTTCTTATTTAATTTCCTCACCATGAACATTTGCATGAATAAACGATGAGATTTTGTACACACATGGTTTAGCAGTTCTTGGGGATTTAATATGTAAATACAGACATAATTTAGAATTTAATGTAGCATGTCCCCCAATACTCATATGCATATTAATTAATCGGAAGGCCACGTAAGATTAGGACGTACGTTTGCCTGGTTTCATTCCCCCGACGCGATGAACGATTGAGTTGTGTGGCGAATGTGAAGTTGAGTCTGTGTAAGTGGAAGAGCCATTAAGATAATGGACACGTTGAATGGATATTGACGTAAGCTTTGGAGTTTGTAATGTTAAGTGGAAAACATGTACTCAAGTTTAAACCCCTCTTGCCTGAGAGTTGGAGTGAGTGCGAAAAAACGTCCCATCACTACCTCGCAAAAATTCCCCTTGTTTACTTTTCCGCAAAACTAACAGAGTAGTTTTCTAACCTGAGCTCTTCGTCCCTCCAGCCCTTCATCGGGTCGTCGTGGGCGACTCACTTCCTCCAATGCTCATTGCGAGACATAATCCACCTAGAGGCTCAGAAGTGACAAAATTTAAAGTATTGTTCTCTCTAATGGATGGACGTATTTACTCGAGCCACTTACGGGCATCACGCAAGGTTAGGGCCTAACCCAACCCAACGGAGCTTCCAAGATTTTTTCCCTTCAACCATGAGAGTTTTGGGGGAGCTAAGTGGAAATAGAGAGCCCTTTATTTCCTCCCATAACCATAATGCACCTCCAGTTCCACTCAATGAGATGAGTTATGTGTATTTGGGACGAAGGTGCGGAGAAGACCGAATCCCCCCATCAATTGCCATTTTATTCCTTCCTTCCAACGGCGGCCTTGGAGACTCCACTCAATACCACTTAGCCTCACCCGCACTAAACCCCTGCTCTAATCCCCCGGTTTTTAATTCCACTGTTCCTCTCTTCAGCCTCTTGGTTCTTATCCAGAGATAGGGAAGAATAAACAAGGCCTTTAAAGTCCTCACAAGGGACGCGAACACTCATGGTTTCTATAATCATGATCTATCCACTCACCAATGCTCTCTTCAACTCGGGATCTCGGAAAAATGTAAACAAGGACCAAATGGAAGAAAAGTAAACAATAAGAATAGATATTAATTCAACTTCAAATGCTTTTAAGATAAATTCAATAATCTTTGGATTTCCCAATGAATTCAATAGTTTTTTCTTTGGGCTATTAATTGTTCGAACCCGACTATTAATATCGCTTATGCATACAAAGTATTAAACTTTTCATTTCAAAATCTCATCGTACCGAATTGCAAGTGACTATTAAAGATATCAAAGATTCTTCCAAAGATCATCTATACAATAGGTAAGTAGTAAGTAGGTATACCTACTCTGATTGTGAGACTTACCTAACCTAGATTATCTTAACCAAAAGCATTACCGATAAAAGGTGGAAGTATCAATAAATGGAAATTGGAAAAGTGAAGTTATATAAGGCTTATACTGTTTACAGTTACAGCTCCTCGGTGATTTCTAATGCGAGTTTAATTCTTTCAAAGAATGGAATGGGGGGAAAGAAGCTTTTGAAATTTGAGGAAATTGTTAAGAAATTACGGGCGGGCTGGTAAAGTTTTCCGGGTGTAGAAAGAAGTTTGAGGAAGGTGATGATTGGGAAAGTTTGAAGAGGTTTGAGCTCTTATTTGCTCTCATTAATCGTAAGTAGGATGAGGTGAGCCTCGTGTTGAGTCCAAGTGTCCGCAGAAGCCCCGTAACCGTAACGTGATGCGGATGATAGATGATCCCGACGCCCACGACGACGTCTGGAGCGTGCGAGTGTGTGTGAGTGTGTGAGTGTGGTAGTTGGTGATGAGGCGATGAGTCGGGTGCATTTCTCCGATGCACCCAGGAAGGTTCTCATTTCACGGGATCCTCCAATTTAATACTTGAGACCAAAGTTTTGAAACTTCTACACACCGTATGAATTCAAAGTACCTGATGTGAGGGAAAAGTTTGATGAGAATCCAATTAATATGCAGGGAACCATTCCTCAGCCCTTCTCCGACCTCGCACCTCTCCACTCATCTTACACTCTACAAGAGTGGCAGTCTGTGTCAGATGTCGAGGGAAATTCAGTCAAGCCTCTTTCTTTTTTCACAACAATTTCATGTGCAATTTACATGTGTCAACGTTTGGACATCAATGTCACGTGATCACCGTGAGGTTTCATTAATAAATATGAGTAGAGAAAAATTTCTTAAGCTCAAAACAAATAAATAGCTTTCACTAAGACATTTTAAAATATCTTTTTAACATGAAAATTTATCCAAATTGTTTCAAGATTTTTTCAAGATTTAATTAGCAATTTTTAATTTTTATATAACTTAATTATAAGAAGATATGTTAGAAATGTTTGATTATAATAATTATATTTTTTTAAATGGCTTGTCGATGTAAACAGCGATTTAAAAAATTCTTTCACAAAAATAGTGTAAAGTTGTTAACACATAGTTTGCCTGGATGGTGAGGAATGTTGAAAGAAATAATGTTCTGTTTGTTCCTTTAGAACGCATGAAAGATAGAGAAAATCTCTTTGGTCCTTTTCCCATGGACGAAATAAAGGCAAAAGCCTCGGCGTAGAACGTAATGAACTTGGATAAACTCGAGGGTAAATGAAGTGGAGGAACGATAAAGTAAATGGAATTTTCCTAAAAGATCATCAACTTTCTCATTTTTCCTCTCACAGAGAAGATCTAGGTTTTCTTTCTCGCGGTTTCCACAGGGCCTCCATGGCGAGATCTTTGTTTAGCTCAGCAAAAACTCGGAGAGTCTCTGGATGAAAAATTCATTAATAAGTCCTTCATTTAGCGCCCTGTCCATTCTTTCCTAATGAGAGTCTTTGGGTGTTGATGATGGAGACCTTCAGACTCCTTGGAAGCTTCGGGTAACGAGGGTTATTGAGAAGCAAAGGAGAAACAAAAGCGCTATTCCACCGCCTTCTCAAATTCCCTCGCCGTTCCTTGATAGCCAAGGTGTCGTGGGAAGAAAGTTTCTTTTGTCTTTCTAATCTTGGATTCGTGTTCCTTAGGAGACCCGCGTGGTTGGTCGAGATCTATTTAATTCCTGCCAATCAGCCCTGATTGAAAATAAATGAGGCGGGAAAGGAATCTTGGGATCTTCACCCTCTTTGCCTCCCCCAATTCCTCATTAAGAAATGAGGAAGAGAAATTCAAAGGAAATTAAATAATTATGAGGGCTAATCGAATTGCAAATTCGTCGAGCTTAGACCTCCTAATCTCTCAAAGACTCGTGATCGGGGCTCAGATGGTTATTTTTAATTAAAATGCCTGGCTCTTGTGTGTTCTAGATGGGAGAGACACGAGGGTCTTTAATGGCTTCCTTTATTTAATTAGCGAGGAAAGTGTGGGTGATCTGATGAAGGGCCGAGGGAGCAGGTGAGTGAAACCCCACAAACTCATCACATTCAATCGTCATCCTCACACGTCCAGTCCTCCCCCCACTACCCCCTTGGCACTCAACCCGGAATCGGAGCTTTTGAGAAATTAAACCAGCGTAATTGGATTTATTAAATACTTTCCGAGAACCTTGATGAGGCATTATAGGTTGTTAGGTCCGTTGGCTGCTTTAAATCTCGGCGATTTTTCAAATTAATGGAGGCTAGGAATTCAAATCCGCCGAGGCGTTAAGTAAAAGGGAGTGAATTAAGAAATGGAAATTAAACTCCCGAGTGGGTCTCTCATGAGGAGTGAGAGTCGGATGGAAGTTGGTGAAAGCCACTTAGGCCTATTATTAATAATTAAATGGGAAGGGCAATTTAGGAGTCTCCTTCTCCTAAGTGGGCTTCTATCACTCAGGGAGAGGATTAATGCTGATTCGGGAAACGATAATGCTCCGAATGGAGTCTTGTATGCTCCTCCATTTAAACTAAAAACCATTCATATATACACTTAGCTATATAAGTATCTCCTGAGAAACGTATAAAACAAAGTATAGAAAATCCAATTCCTTACACAAAACTCTTCCCAGCATTTGATTCAACCAGGGTTTTTAATTTCTCACTGTATTAAACATAAGGGTTTTTCTCCATCTCAGCCTCTCATTTTTCCGTTCAAAGTAGAAAGATGTAATTAAGAGGAGAGGAAGATTGAAATCCCTGTGTAGAACACGGCATTACAAACACTGATATTTTGTCCACTGTGCTCTTCCAGCTCGCCCAGTTGTGCCATGGGTTTTTGAGTGTGTAAGGGAGCGCATGTCTCCCCAGTCCGTCACCTCAGCCCACACAACCCTTTGGACTTCAGTCTTCTGGTGGAACCCAAGGACGTCCCACGCGGCACGAAACCTCCAAATCCTCCCGTTTTACAACACTCAACCAATATCACTTCTCCCCGCTCAGCCTAAGACAGCCAAAGTGCCCAGGTAACATCTGACTTTCTTCTCGTTTGATATAAATACATCTATAGGATTCCATCTCATTAAATACTCAATTAAATTACATACGACACACATACGACAAATCTCATCCATACACAGAGATTCTTCCTAAACTTGTTGACAAAATCAAAGTAGCTCAGCTGACTTTTCTACATTGAGATTCTCAAGGAACTGAAAAGTGATTGCGAAGCATTCACTCACACTTTCTTCAATTTCCATGTGGAAATTGTTTTATTTTTGTATATTCGTATGTAAAAGGCTATTGGGTTGTCAATTGAGTGAAAAATGTTTTGGGGAAGATCGAATCAAAGGTTATTTGAACTAGTGAGTGGAAATCCAAGGTTTTTCCCAATATTGAATTATTGGAGGAGCCGAGGATTGTTTGAATGATCTTTTTGGGTTTCATTTGATATTGAGTGGAACTTGACTATTTCATTTGGAAATTTTTCCCCATGCGTATTTGAGTGAAGGTTTGAGGGAAATGGGTAATCATAATCTTAATCAAAGTCAATAGGCATTGTGGAAGTGAGAAAGGAGATTCGTTGAGGGGGAAAGTCATAATCACATTTCCATTATTTTCATTCCTATTCATTTCATTTCCTTCTTTCTCCTAATATGTAATTCCATAATGCAAAGGAGGGCTTGGTCGGCGCGAGAGAGCTCGTGGAGGCAATTCCATTATCACCCATCCATCTCTCAGGATTGTTTTCCATCTCCAGGCTTTTCTTCTCTCGAGAATATAATAATATCCAAGAGTTTCTCCAATTTCTCCCCTTATCGCCTCCACTACATTACGACCATGTTGCATTCAATTGCACTCCCATTCAAATCCGAATAGGAAAAAACCCTCCGCACACTCCGTCCGCGATGATTGAATTTGAAATTGAAAATTGGCTTATGGAGGGAATTGCCTCCTTGCCCACCCGCCCTTCTACATGGGCGAGGACAGGTGGGGCATTGGAGTCCAAGATCCCAACATCCACATGACATGACGAATCAGGTTGGATGTTCGGAGTCAACATGGGCCTCAGCCGGAATGGAGATGTTCCGCTTTGCTTGGCCTCCCTTTCTACAAATCTCGGCCCGAGTTCCACGCCCATTAGGATTCTATTAGCTTTATGAACAGGGCGATCACACGGTATAATGACCATATGGAGATCAGACCCACGTTCCTCCGACAAGCTCATCATTATGCTCCCGCTCGCTGTCACTCGCGCGCTCCTTCCTTTACGCTCATGATTGGGACGATTAGGAGCTGGGATGATCATTTGAGCTTTAAAAACTAATCACACCGGAAGATACGGGTTCCAGATGAGGTTCCAAAACTATTTCCTTCCAAACCCTAGCATAACTCTGTCTCAAATCCCCTTTGCTACTTGAGAACATTTCTTGATTATTCAATCTCATAAAAGTAAAATCCTCGATCATAGGACCACCAGTATAGGATGTGATGCATTGCATGTAGGCTGGATTGCGGAGTGTTGCATGGGTGGATATGATTCCTAATTTGATCGAGGGACGGTCGGAGGGGAGCACAAACGAGGTTTGATTGCTTCGTTTTGGAGGCCCGGTGAATTATCTGGATAACGAGGACGTTGTTTGCTCTTCAGGATCTCTTTTGGTTCAAGGAGACCTGTGGGGTCTCGGGCTATTGGATCCACCATGGATATTCTTGTGGCGGTGAGAGGCCAAATGAGCAGTCCAAATCGAGACATCCTCTGTCTGTGTGGATCTATTGGTCGTCATGGCAAGGGAGACACAAGGAAGCGGTTTTGAATAGACCCCTTGATGAGCTCTGACGAGAAGCCTTTCTTCTTGGCCCACTTAGATCATGGAAACGGTGGAGGGCCGAAGGTGGGTGCGTACGTCCACGTCATCCCCAGCACAGTCCACTCGTCCGTCTCCAGGAATGAACAGACGTTTGGAGAGACAAGGGAGGCCTAACAACCAATTTCCTTTTTTGACACAAACTGGGTGGAAAATTAATTTTTAAACGAGGAGGACGGCGGACCATGATGGATATGGATTTAGATGAAGGAAGTTGGTGGGAGGAAGAGGCGGTTGGGAGCGATCGAGGAAATTACTTTTATAGATCCGACAGACCTCGCCATTATTACGAGAGACAGAGAGAATCTATAATCTCCTAATTCCACATGACTAACTACACCACTTTATTATTTACTTCTCCACAAGAAACGCGTCACATATCCACCTACCTCAAAGGACCGATATGTACAACACAAGGATAACATACAGTCTTACTTATATTTATAGGGTTTTTCTCGGAAAAATGCGTTGTGCGCGGGAAATTGAATCACGTGGCTCCCGTGCATCTTCCCTCGCCCAAACCCGCGTTCCCTTTATGATGGGGAATAAGCCCAAGGTTATTGAAAAGGCACGTTGGAAAATATTTGAGGAATCCGTTCAGTTCCACAGATTTCTCATCAACTATTTTTGATTTTCCTCGGAAGAATGTCGGGATTTTTAGAGATGGAAAATGGTTACTAATTCCTCCATGTCGCACCCACCAGCGAGTTAAACCGGGAGCCAATGGTGGGATTTGTCGGGGTAAACGGGAGTCCAGGAAGGGTGAGAACTTTGAGGGCGAGTCTTTTTATTATATTTCTCCGTGGGGAAGCGAGAAAGACGAGGCATGGGGCGTAAAGACAGGTAGCAGGAGTTTTTATTCTCTGGCCATGGGATATTCGAGCTTTCATTTCAAGACCTCACTTTTCCCATTCCATACAGAACATGTTCATTGAGAAATTGTGGATTTAATTGGCTCAAGAGCGATTGAAAGGGATATGGAAATGTGTATGAGTGTTTTGCATATGTCTGCATGGGTCTTTTATTGTTGGGCCGAGGGTTTGGAAAATCAAAATAGGGATTTATTAAAAGAAGAAGAGGCCTTTTCAAGTTTTAATTTTCCTTTCCCAGAGCCCGAAAGCCTTTGAGCATCTTTTCAAATTCTCATCATAATGAGACCGGACTTTGGGCCTTTTGAAAAAGCACAAGGGAAGGAATGACTCACAATGCCCATTCCGACATGTGGAGTTCAACGGGGATTAATTAGCATGGAGGATGGGAGTGAATGCAAAGAGTCCAATTCATTAATTCGCTCTTTCACAAGGAATCAAATGGGAGGAAATGAGGGTTTATTTGTCTCTCCACCTCATGGCAGTCTCTCACGGCCGTGTCTTAATGGCCAATTCCTCCATACATGTTTTCCTTTTCCTGGTCTGCTAAGGAGCTCCGTTTAATTATCCACGGCGGAACAGAGATGTAAAATTTAGAGGATCCGAAATGGCTCAACGCACTGGTGCTATAATGCCCTCCTTGTCATCCTTCTCAGTGCTGAGATGGATTATATGGAAATGAGTCCTCACCAAAGAGATAATTAATACATTAATGTTTAATAGGAAGGCATTAATGAGGGACGTATAGCCCATGAGAGCGAGCGGGGATTTGAATTGACCCTCATGGAGAGCTCAAAACCTCCTCTGCTCCCTTCAAGAGGAAATGATGAAAAGATTAAAGTTTCATTCTCTCATTGAGTCCTAAGATGCGGCCCGGACAATGTTTCCCAACTTGCGGAAACGATGTTTAATAAATGGAGATTGAATTAGCAAGAGAGGAAATTCATTAAGTGAGGGCTCGCCCGAGCGTGCCAAGTGCCTTTTAATGCATTTAGTATATATGTGGAAGGTAAACACAAGAAGTTTGACCTCTTCCTCAAATTAATTAGCTTTCGCAGGTTGGTTCTCCCGAATATCCGCTGTCCCCGCCGTTCACCTTTTAGGCAAACATGATTGCGGATCCTTTAAAAAAACGGTGCGGGGTATTGACTCAAATAGGCCGATTAGAGCCGACGTTGAGGTAATTAAAAGGATCTGGGAAAAGGCCCTGCAAGAACCCAAGTCACGGAAACGCCCGGCCCAAATTTCCAATTAAATCTCCTCCTAATTCCTCTCTCTCTAATGAAGGCTTTGTCCAGGTATAATTAACCTTAACGAGTTCCAAGGACCGTCAAATGCAAATTTAATAACGGCCCTTCCCAATTCCTCTCTGCTCCTGAGAGAAATGGGCATTAGGAGTGTATAATTGAGAAGTGGGAGCGCCAGCTGCTCTCCCCTTTCTCCGCTTTCATCTCCTCAAAGACGCGATGGGAGTCGGAGAGGCATTTGGGTATCGCGTAGCCCATAATCACGTTACTCCTCTCTCACGACTCTCCTCATTAATAATTGAAAGGAGTGGAAAAGTGATTTCATACTCAAAGAGCACAATCCCACTCAACCACCGTCATTCCTATCATTCAAATCCGAGTCCACAATGCCCCACACCGGATATGTCCAGCTGTGCCAATTCGACCAAAATGGATAATAATGAAAAATACTCCTCTTTCTTCTAATTATCTATTTTTAAGACTTTGGAGAAAATGAGAGATTTCTTCATACATGTGCTTAAAGATCTACAATGAAATCATTATTATATATGTATTATGTATATACTTATCAATTGTTGGTAATTTTATTTTGATTATTCGTATGTGCAGGAATATTTTGAATTTAGACTCGCCCTGTGTACTTCTCATTGGCATAATAAGTTTTTGGAGAGTAAGTGAGTAAGTAAATTGAGTTTAAAGGAGATTGTTTTGAGTAGTTTGAGTAAGTTGTGTGGCTCCCCGGGCTTTCCCTTCACAATCAGACGAACCCAAGATCACCAGGAGGAACACACAGGAGGAACGAGGGGTTTGAGGCCAACAGGATCAATGGAGTTCATCTTCCAGTTCTTCCACCACAGAGATCTGAGGGGCTCATATGGAGGGGAATTGAGAAGTGTAAATTGCTCCTTGTAAGTGGAAGAAGACCGAGTTTTACGAGAATGGGGAAATATGATGATCATGAGACTCCCTGGAGAGGATCATTTAAGGAGGAGAGCAACTCCTCCTAATAGCCCAATTACGAATGAGAATCGCCAAAGAAATTGAGCCCATTTCTTTTCTCAACAGCGAAACAGAGAGCTATTTTGCCTATTAGGACGCGAAGGAGCTCAAGCGCCTCCGCGTTCATCCGTTAAAACACTTTTCTCAATTGAAAACACCTTTGACTAAACCAACACACCTGGCTCTTCTCTAACTCCTCACGTCTTTTCCGCTCCAACCAGCCCAGTTAATCCCTTTTAGATTAATTAAAAGAGACAAAGGAGGAATTTCCTCTTGACGGACAGAAGAGCAATTGGGTCATTTGTTATTGCCATGGCAGGTCGACCAGGGGCCTTGTTAATCAAATCATTTGTTTCGATTAAAAAATATACACCATAGGCGAACAAGAGGAATCAAGGCAGTTATTATTGCACGTCTGTAATAACAATTACATTTAAATAATGATTACATACGCTCATCATTACAGTACATTGGTCGACTTAATTAAATGTATAGGTACTTGTAGGTAGCCCACATACATATATTATATATAATTACATACATGTGTGTAATTGAGCATGGGTGCTAGTTAGGTAATAGAATAGGCGGTTTTGGGTTGTGATGAATCATAGCGGAACTAGTGGATATGATCCAAGTCGAAAACCCACTTTTCTTCTTGTTGAATCTCTTGGTCATAAGTGAGGGATTTTGGATTAGTATTCCTTTCCCGCTTAGGTAATTCCTACTTATCTTCATCTCTCATTCCATTCAATTACCTTCTCCCCTCCTCCCGGACCAGCAGAGGTGGCAGCGGACGCCTTGGCAGACTAATAAACAATTTATATTCAAGAGTGAGGATGGAGTGATAATGATAATAATAATGAGGGCCGTCCGGTTGAACATAAAGGGCCCTCGACTCCAAATATCATGAATCTCATTTAACTCGCATGTCAGGGCTCCTGAAATGCTTCGCGACTCAATAACTCAGGAGCTTGGGAGTTTGGTTCCTAGTTGGATCACTGAATCCCTCCAAGTCCAGACTTCTCATCAAGGACCAAAAGCACACTTGACAAAGACGAGATTGTGACGGGGGAAGTGAAGATTATTCCCTAGCATGTGTGGGAATACACTTCAAATCTCTCTCCATTCTCGAGATAGGAGAAAGAAATTGGGGTGGTGTGTGGAAAAATGTATAAATCCATTTCATATTTCCCATTCAATTCGCCAAGGAAGGAAGTGAAAATGAGGAATACGAAGGACTCAAAAGTCCCAAAAGAAGTCTTCAATTTTCCTATGAGGCATAAGAATGTGTATGAAAATGGAAGTGGCTCATTCATAAGGGAGCACATTCGTCTGATTAATACTTTGCGTGCAACAAGGAAAGTGCAACCAATTGGATAGGATCCACGACTCCATCAAATTATTAAAGGGAGAGATAATGGCCTAGTGTTTATTTAATGAAATGATTAATCTTTTCAAGGGTTCAAAATAAATATATATCACCTCTTTATTCCCCCATTCTATTCTCAATTAAGACATCTCGAAACAGTAATGTGAAATGTTCACTCGAATAATCAGAATTCTCATTATGGACCTTAATTGAGATTTCTTGAGAAAATGAGGGAAATGGGAAGTGATTGTGGAGTTGAAGAGGTGTGAAATTAAGAGGTTTGGGAAACCTTTGATGGGTTGTGTGGATATGACATGGAAGATGATTCGTAATTGTATGAAATGGATTGGCCCATCCTTTAGTGGATGTATCTGCATCGAAGGAAGAGATTCGGCCGTTTTCAATTACACGAGGCCACGAAAACCTTGTTGTTGGTTTGGTAGGACGAAAGGATTTTGCGTGTTCCGTTCCCTCAGCATCCCTTTCATATTAGTTGAAAGGGAAGTTGAAACTCGAATGAATCAATGTCAACTGGGAAGGGAAATAGAAAATGGGAGTGTGGCGGGCCTCCTTTTCCATTACCAGCCAAGGGGGGCTGAATATTGGAATGGGCAGCGGGCCGGGGCTCGGAATCCTCCGTCGACCGAACTGGGGATTTCCCTCCTCACCTTTGTGCTGGTTGGGGCGAGTGGGCTGACACGAAAGGGGCTAATAATTGAAAACTTGAGTGCTACTTTCCGGTCAATTTCATTAAAGAAATGTTTGCTTTCGCTGATTGAAAGGAGCGAAAGGGAAAACAATGAAGAGTTATAAACTCCGTTCGATACGCGTTGGGATCTCGGGAGAGCCGGTGGAACCGGCGCGCCGGCGGGAAACATCCAATATAAGCCAAGACCCTCGCTTATGAGAATACATAAGGAATATATGACCAAGACTTTTCATTACGAGAAAGTGATTTAATGTGTCACCGAGAACAGGGAGTGCAACAGCTGTTTTATATACGAAAATGGCCAATTTCCCCCGCGAGACCCCGAGTCATCTCATATGATTCCTTCCACCGAACCCCTTGGCTTATTCCTCTCGAGACGACTCGGGACGTGGCGGCGAGCCGGGCAATATATGGCCGAATTGACAGAACATCCCGAGCGGAATGAACCTCCTTTCTAATTTCCCCAACAATAAGGAAGGATCCAAGGCTGTCAGTCGGAATTGATACAAATATCCTCAATATCTATGATGTGATATGATTCCCGCTTTGGCCAAGGATGTCTCCTAGCTCTTCCCGTGTGGAACAGACTCCTAAATCACCCTGCCCACCCGGATAATTCCTTTGCGAACGCAACTCGGATCGAGGCATTGACTACGTGGATTGTGGAGTCCATTGAGCCACTTCCTCCTTCCACAGCTCGGATGAATGAAGAGGCTTAAGTGGTCGGACTTTCAAATCTCCGAGATTCCTCATGAGGCGTTCGCAGAGGAACTCGGCGGTTCCTCAGAGGCCCAACAACTCCTCCATTGTCCTGTGCATTCCACACAAGGGGAATTCATGAGCTTTTGCCTAATTGCCACTTGGATTTGTGCGAGATTTGGGACGCAGGGGATCCGAGCAATGTGTGAGCTCTTGTTTGAGGCCGATAATTGTGGGAGCGCGGGAGGAATTGAAATTTGATCATTTGGAGCTCCGCCGGTTCTCCTAACGAAGGTCTTTTGACTGACTAATTTCTTTGGCTAATCGGAAGAGTGAAAGGAGGGGAGAGACAAAGGGACTCATCATTAGTGAGAGGAGACGAGATAAAGTGAACGCAGCTCCGAGACACACCAAAGACAAATTAAACCAAATTTATACTAGGAAGATATTCATCATCTTCCTCTTTAATTACATTTTTTCATCTCATTAGAGATTTAAGGGAAGTTGGATTCCTCTGTTTGGGAAATTAAAACCGGACCTTTTCCACTCCTCCTTCCCATTATCTCCCCATCTCGGATGGAGCCTTAAATTCCCGCTTTTCCCATTCAGCCCTGCACCATGAGAGAAGATAAAGAGATTCTTCATCCGCCTGAGTTTGTCAAGCGGGGTTTTAGTCAATAGAGGAAACCCACTTGGCATCTCCTGGAATGGGTCCCAAGCACCGCCGAGTTAATTGGAGACATATCTATGAAGCTCGTTATTGAGATGGGAAGTGACATTAGATTTTATTATCCCCAAGCTCCTATAATGACCGGGTCTGGGTAACGAGCGGAGTTGAATGATAACCAAGGTTCTCCGATATCCCTCTCACAATCATGATCTAATGAGGGTTGGAGGAGCCACCACCATCACCCGCCCACTCAACCAATTACCAACTTCCTCCGCCGTGAATCTCGGAGGGGCCGATCTGTCTCAGAGCAAATTACACAAATTGGGAATCGGAGTAAACGGGAGAGCCTCATTAGAGCTCTGGGTGAGTTCGGAATTATTATGATGAGTGAGCAGACGGAGCGATGGGAAAGCTGGTCGGGATTGGAAGAGGCGGCCGGGGAGCACGACCGTGTCCATCCGGGACTCCACCGGGAGGAATTAATTCCTCCGAGTGACAATGTCAAGCCAAATGACTCCAAATGAAGGCAATGAAGGAGGAGAATGAGTCGGGGAATGAGGCTAGGTAAATATCATATCCATGTGTCTCATCATCTCCTAATGAACCCCCGAGATCCACACACACACTCATCATGTCATGATGATGAAGGGAACGAGGGTTTTTCTTTAACGACTCTGATCTCACACTCCGCGAGTGGAGAAGCCAACTCACGTCATTTGATACTAATTACCGCATTTGGCCTTCTCTCTTCATTATTCTTCTCGTCCTCCACATTTCCCCAGTCTCCCTATGACGAACAATTTACTAACTCTACTTGCCCCGACTCGCCCATCAAACACTCCGAGGCCTCGAATTTATACTTCTCCCATCAGATAAATCTAGAGACTCTTATTGGCTATTTAATATTTCCCCATGATTGTTTATTTGGGAAGCTTTGGGTCCCGCGATCCATCGCGCCTTGAAGTGGAGCATTGAGGCGACCACGAGGCTTAAAGGGCAACCTCTGTCCGACTCCTTCGCTCCTTATCTCCTTGATACAGGAACACGTTATTCTCACCAGCTAGAGAGAAACACACATTACTCACGTTCTCCGTTCGAACCAAAACTTCACATTCCTCCTACATGCACATCCTCTTATAATATCCTCTCAATGTGCACATAAATAATATACATGTGCTATATACCTATACATCATCAAAATCATGTACTTAGAATCCTAAATTAAATATGTCCAAGAAATGACTTATTTGGTCAACTCGTAGGAAATCATAATTATGAGCTATGGAAATCAATTGAAATGGGCCTTAAGACAATTGTCTCAAATTAAAAGTGTTTGTGAGGATTTGAGCAAAGACGCTCCATGGGGATTAAGTGGAAGAGAGATAATTATTGTCAAAATGCCTATGAAGAGAATGTGAATTAAATGAATGTGGCGGGCAGAAGGTTTGGAAATGGGTCTAATGAGCTGAGAGAACCTCATGTGTTGAGCATTATTAGCTCTCCCAGCTGAACTCTGTGGGTCTGAGAAGAAGTCATGTTGGCCCCTGAGTTCTTGGCTGTGCAGAAGAGGCGCATTGAGACGATCCGCGGAGCTCCACTAATTCTAATCGGGTTGAAAAAGATGGAGAGTTGATCTTCGTTAGACTAATTAGAAGACCAAAAGGGCAACAACTGTCGGTTGTAACGAGTTTTTCAAACGTTGGTCTTGACAACATGGTTGTTTTCATTACGAGACACATTTCTCAATCTCTTCGGCCCACTCCGCTCGCTCAGCTCCACCGACTCACATTTCCACCCAGCGAGGAAATGATCTGATATATACAAACTCGGAACACCGGCCACCTCCTAAGGCTCCCATTTCATCCAACATCTTTTTCACGTTCCTCTCATTAAATGTACAAATGCTTTAGTTTTTTAAACTTAGGGCTCATTGGGGATCATTAGGATAATCGAGAGAACAACACGCTTCGGGAGATCCCGGGGATCTCAAGGATCAAAATCCCTCCATGGATCTTCTAATAATTAAAACAGGCAAATCTTCTACGTGAGATTTCAAATAATGACAAATGAAGTTGATGAGGCTACTAGAGGAACTCCTATCAAATCTACATGTCGCTTCCTTTATTGTATATATCCAAGTACGTGTGTTCTCCTCATTACTTCTATACAATATATTTATATTTATACTTCTATATATGTATTTGTCATATGATATGGGATATATTTACCCAAAGGGACACTCAAGGTATTGTGTCTTCATTTGACGCTTTTCTTTCAGGCTCCTTATTGGTTTAATATATATTATTCTTCCATTTGTTTTATTGGATTTAGTTATAAGACTTTCTATTTTAGCATTTTTCTTAAAGATTTTGACGCAGGCAGGCTTCCTTTATTAAGACTAGTCTAAATCAAATGCACACGAACCAAGAAATCCTAAGTATGTTTCGTTTGGTTCAATTTTGGAAAAAACCTTTGGATTTCGCGGAATAAGAAAGGAAAACCTTTATGCATTGTCACTATATTGTCACTATAGCTTTATAGATGTATATTGCTATGTACATGAGAAACATGGATTTGAGCAATTCATTGTCTCTCCATATTCTCATTTTCACGGTGTGTGATGTGTACTTTGTTCCGAATTGGATCCTAGAGAATCTTGAAAAGTCTTGAAATTGAAAAGAAATTTTCAGAGGAGGGGATATGGGAGTTTTTGAATCCTGAAGTGGAAGTAAAGTGGCGATATCCAACAATTGAGATTGAGCTCAAAGGGCATCTCCCACAAGCTCAAACTTCCACCTTCAACTTTTATTTCTTTATAAATAGGAGGATTCAATAAAAAGGAAACCATGTTACGACAATAAGTCGCAAAAAGTCTCAGTTGTGTAAAAGTCTGCATTCAACGACATCCACAATAACGCCCAGCTCCTTCAACCCAAACTCTTAAGAAACATTCACAACACTACACGAGTGACTATGAAAATGAAACCTTTGGAAATAAATCATCACAATGAATATCATAAGTCATTTAATTGCAAACACTTACAACTCAATCTACTCACTTACAAATAGGTATAATATCTAATAAAAATTTAATATAATTCTTCAAATAACTACCTGACTAACTAAACCAACTTTAAACCAACAAACTTACTTACCTATTTACACTTTTTACACAAACAAATACAATAAATCCAAATGGATAATTAAATACAAGTTAATGAGTATATGAATTTGAGTATTATATGAAATGTAAATGAGATCCGGAATGTCTCGGAAGTACTTCGAATAGTATCATATATATCATATCACATACATACTTCTATCTATATGTATAGGCTAAATGTGAGGTTTAGTCATTATACTTGACGGTTATCATTTCCTGTGTAAATCTCTCGTGAGTGCTTCAATTGAGCCTCGATCTCTTAAATGAGGTGGATGGAGGGATTGGGGCGAAAGGTCCTTCCAGTCAAGTGAAGGGGGAAACTTAAAAATGACTTCCCAATTAAGTTCCTAGAAAAGGAATGAAAAGGGGAGCTCCCCTCGACTAATAATACTTGTTTATTTCTCCCTTAATGAGCGGCGGAGACGGAGAGACCCGAGTGCCCATTTCCTCCCAATTCCCATCCTGCCACTCCGCGTTCTGCATGGCAATGAAGGTCGCGGCTCTTGGATGGATGAGGAATTAAAATGTCCTGGATTTGTTGAGTGTCTTGGCGGAGGGGAAGATAGGACCAGAGCGGGGGGCTTAGTGAGAGAGAGGAATACTCTGTTTTGGCGGCCGTCTAAAAATCAATTTATATCACGCCTGATTGCCTTCAATAATTGAATGTGCCGCAGCCGACATTCTGGTGATGCCTTGGCTCCCCTGCTCTTTATAAGATGAAATATCAATATGAATCCTCCCATCATGGAGAGCATTAAATTTATTCTAGACTGCATAAACCTCATATTATATTTTCAAACCGCCGTCAGTTGCCAAAAGGAAAACCACGCTTCTGGGTGTATACAACATCCTTTCCACATATGAACAATGGATACTTCTCCTTGGCTCTCAAAATCTTCTCATTTTCTTCTACCTTGGAATTTTCTACCCATTTCCACTATAGAGAAATTCCTGTGAATTTACCAATAGGAAAGGAAATTATTTTCGAATTTATACAAAATTGTATATTGTATTTTTATTTAAGTATTCCTAGTCCATTTCTTGTTTTAGTAGCCTTGGGATTTACTCGAAATTAGGTAGTATGATTTGAGAAAAAAAAAGTTACATGCATATTTTAGCTTTTGATATATGAGTGACATTAGGGAAGGTTTTTCGAAGAAATTTGATTTTTCAAAATTTAGTTTTTATAACCAAAATTGTATATAAAAAACAACAGATCAAAAATCAACAAACCTCGTAAGCCCTTCTTCCATTCACTCATTCATATATTTTTATCAAATGGGAAAAAACTATTTATTCGAAATGAGAAATTCTTATTTATTTATCCTGATATAGATACCTACCATATATTATAAGTAGTATCTCAATGCGGACAAGTTAAACAGGCTTGGTCATCCTTAATAGGAATGATTCCTATTGTACATCCTTGTATTCAATATATATTAAATAAAAATATTAATAAAATTCTTAAAGTATACATATGTGCACTTTAAAATATTTTAATTCAAGTGTGCAAAAGCTGTGGTTGAGAAAGAAAAGTCCCACTTACCATTAGCTCCTCATCATCTTTATTCCAAGTGTGGGAGGAATTAGAATGAAAGTCGAGGATTTGAGTCAGTTCTTGCCAGATGCATAATACATGGAGATTAGAGTCTGCCTCGTCAATATGTCTATTAGAGATTTCTTATTGGCTAAACCATTCAGAGTTTTAAAGAGCTAAGGAATAAATAAGAATAACTTGACGTAATGATCCATTCAACCACGTGACACCAACTGAAATTGAAATGGAAAGATCGTGTGTGTGTTTTCCTATTTGTAAAAGACAATAAGAATTGATGCTACTTACTTAGGATTACATATCATATAAGTATTATATAGTTTTTTTGACATAACTATAGGTAATATATTCTATGTTTGATAGTTTGGCATCCTTTTATGAAAGGAATATTTGATTCCACGGGAATAAAAGCATGAGAAGGGAAGTGTCCCATTTTTTTTATATAAAATGTATCCTTACATTTATGGTATGAGAATGTATAGGTATGTATATGCTATGCAAGAGCCGTTTGGAATAGTAATGTTTGGATAAAAAGCACATGTATTCAAATTTAGGAGTAAAAAAATAGAATTTGATATTACATGGATATGAGGATGATGAGATCATTGAGTTGATGTGAACTTGTGCATGAATTCTATTTCTTATGATAAATAATCTGCCATTTCTTGCTCTGCAGGAGGATGAGGAGTTGAGGATTCTTTTGTTCTTGGCTCGACTTTCCTTCAATCTCGAGAGAACGCGGAAGAATTGGGGAAAGTTTGAGCTATTTCAGTTTTCTCTTTCCAACATTGAAAAATGTGAGGGGGGCCCTAGGAATTGAAAAATAGTTTGGAGGAAAGCGAGTTTCTTCCTTCTCACCTTTCCCACTCAAGGTGAACCCAAAGTTTAATTTTTGCGTGAGGAGAGGCAATCAATCTTGAGGGAAATGAGTTGGCGATTTTTCCCTTTTCATCTCCAAAGTCCCCTCATCTCCTTCCCCTTCCCAAATCAGACATTTCCCCGTCACTCGTACTTATTTCCTCTCAGGATCCAATTGGGTCGATTTTCATAGCAAATGGGGTACGAGCCTCATTAATAACTTCATTGCCCGCATGTGTCTCATAGGCGTGTTTTGAGGATGGGGGGTCTATTGAGGAGTTCCCTAAATACCCGTTCGGGGTAATTGAGGAAATAATGGTATTTTGAAAAGGGAAGTTGGGTGGCTCGCAGCGCCGTTGGGAAGAAAGGTGAGAGCCAGCGAGGGAAATTGTATTTGTAGAAGTGCGAAGAATTAATCTCTTCGTCTTCTCACTAAATTGAGAAGCTCCGTTCAAGTAGGTAATTCAACTTGGGCCAATTTGAGTCCCAGAGCTATGGGAAGATTTATTTTGTTTGAAAAGAAGGAAAACCTTTTCCGATTTATCTCTTGATGACTCTTAAGTTAATTTCACAGTAAGTTGATCTCAGCTCTTCTCCTTTGTCAAGGTTCCTCGAGGGGGGATTAATGCACATTTACTTCCACCTATTTCAACTCCCCCCGCCAGAGCCGAGTCGGGGCATTTAAGGGAAAAATGGTGAATTAAGGAGTTGACGGATTCCCGGGGGCGGCGGAGAGCCAAATCTCCTCCACTTACTCACTCCAGCCCTAATTAAGAAGTCAGAGAGAAACAATATTATCTCATATACAGTTGAGCAACTTTCCGCTCTCTCGAAGGAATAATGAGACCAGCGAGAGAAACCGACTCCGAACAGAGGAATGTGAGCAGATTGAGAAATTACTTTTTCCAATCACGTCTTTTATAAGCTCCTCTTGTTACTTTTTCGCTGATGCTTTATCGGGAAATTAGAAAAGATTCCTTTTCCAAAGGAACATAATTGGAATATGCTGTAGAAGGGCATAGCTTGAGCATAGCAAGGACTGGTCATGGGATTCCGTGTCAGCCGTCACCTCGCTTCTTTCCACACACTCGCATCTCTCCAAGGGAGATGCTCAAAACACTTGCATTTCCCTTGATTAGTCCGATAATTGAAGATTTATTGGGAATCTTCTCTTCTATTCCCATCCGCCTCACTCGCAATCCCTCCGTCCACTCCTATATAATCATGTTGACAAAGGAATAATGTTTAATGACTTGTCTCTTTTTGACTCAAGGACTCCGGGAGTTCGAAAAATGATTATGGGTTTTACACATATCTCCTATCCGAACATTGAATTATTCCTTTCATTATTTAACAATTTGGCTCCAATTGTTCTCAATTGTTCAATAATTGAGTATTTAAAAGTATCTTAAATATCAAAATGCACGGTTCATTTCTTTTCTTTCGAAGCAAGGATTTGAATAAAATGGAAATGCTAATGAGTTTACAATAGAAAACCCATTGGTATGAACAATTGGGTGGAACAGATTGTTTTTAACATACAAATGGAAGAGGAGGATGGAAAGGATGAAGCTGACAAGTCACGAACTGGATTTGGGATCCATAATGGAATAATGGAATTACGATGAAGTGGGAAAGGCCAATTGCTCGATTTAACGTTTCGGGTCGATAAAGAATATTTCCCCCAGTTTTCCCATTCATATTGAGTGCGTATTTAAAAAGGTTATGTTTGAACATAGGAGATACCTTGGGAACATTCGTCCTATTTTCTTTCACTCCGGTCCACTGTGGGCTGAATGAGGAAAACGGGAGAAATTATTCATTCTTTCTTTAATCTAAGGAATCGTTCATTTGACCTGTCAGAGAGGAAATGGAAAATTGTGAATGACATTTGAGGAACGAGGGGAATTTATTAAATGCCTCATCCACTCAACCTTCATGCCCGCGGTGTACACGCGTTTAATCAGAGAAAGTCCAATTCCTTCCCACCGATTCTACTATGGTATTTCACACTTCTCGGGAACTTTAAAAGTGGAAAAAATGAGAGATTCGGTTCGAATTAAACCAAAGAGACAGAGGAGCACTTGACAAAATGGAAAGAAGGGGAAAAAATTCATGAAAATTTGAACACATTCGGGGAAAACAATTTTGGAAAAAGCTTTTTTTCCTTCTTTCTCCGTCTAAAGACACTTCCCTGTCTTCGTTTGTCCAGCGAGAGAAATGGATTATGAACTTAATGTAAAACCCATCATTTCTATTCCTTTGTTTCCTCTCTCGCTTCTCTCTTTATATTGGGATGTTGTTGAGGATCGCCTTGGTGGTTCGGGTGACATGTCAAGGCGAATGAGTCAAAGAGAGATCAGGCGGTTTATTCAAAGTGCAGATTGTAGGGTAAATGTAGGAGTGTGGGTATGAGTGAAGGGAAATGGGTTGGTTCAGTTGGTTGGGGCCGAAAAGGCTTTGTGATCGGCTGTGAAGTGCGGCGTCCATTCTTTCTCCCATCCCATCATCACATCACCTTGGAGTGACTCCACTTACATTCACTCTCCTATTTCATCCTCCCTCTAGACCAAGAAGGATCCTACATACATCTATACCTTACTGAATCACCAAAGTACCTCTATAGGCTTACGTTTATAGGGTATGTCTGTCTACATAAGTAGCATAGCTATATGAGCATGTAGAAAGATACGTGAGCCATGCACCAATAATGCTTACTTGTATGCACTCACATTTCCATTAGCTGGTCACGAAAGAACGTTTCCTCCAGTACACTCAGCGTCTTAGATTTTATTTCACCTTTTAAAATCACTTTGCTCCCTTCTTGCACGTTGAAAGAGCATCCGCCATGTGTATTTATCAAAAAAGCCCTTTACGGCGTACTTTCAACAAAGAAGCCTTTGATAGAGAACTATTACCCTACGTTCTTGTACATGCGGCCATTTCATAAACCCGGACCTCACAATCATTATATCATATTAGCTATGCATTATATATGCATTTCGTCGGACTTGAATGGATTGAGCTTTGGATTCAAATGAGTCTTTTATTTGTTTTGGGCGAACCAGAGAGCTTTTGGCATCCCGGGGACGACGCGGCCGGCCAGGATGCACAACACGGAAGGGAAGCCTGAGCTGAACGTCAACGGTGAGGGATTTTTGAGGTCTTGATAGGGAAGGTTATAGAGATATACCGAAGTAATCTATAAGTACATGTTTATAATGGAGGGGCTCCCGGATTTCTAATCTAATTAGTTCCAAGGACCGTGAAATGGCAATTTGACTATCATCATCTTTTCAATATTAAATGTCAATGGGTTTTGACTTTCGGGAGCCGGGGATGTAATGGAGTTAATCTGTGCCTTTTATCGGGGGTGGGCTTTGAATGGGGGATTGTTTTGGCATCCGCCACTTGACTCGCGTCTCGCGAGGAGGAAATGATGAGTAAGCGAGTGAATGGAACTCGAGGTGGGGTTTTTCTCCAGAGAGCGGATGAGAGGGAGACGGAGGAATGGAGACCAAAGTGCATTTCCAGATCCCGTGTTTACCGATCTACCGAATCGGTCTTCTTCTTGGGAATAATAGCAAATTCATGTTGCAGTCTATTAAGCAAAGGGATTTATTTTCATTCTATGGCCTCCTTGGAGTCCCCCGGCCTCCCAACTTCTCGCCTTCTCCGCCTGACCCCTCGAGCTATCAACGCCCGCGCCCATAAATCAAGATGTACTCGGCGGGAGTGGAGCGCATTATCAAAATCGCTAATGAAAACACCAAAATGAACTCACCGTTTTGAGACTTCCCTCCCAGCCGTGACCCCGTGGGCCTCAAGCCCTTAATGCCTCTTGAGATATTCGCACTCGGGGAGTTGGGGAGCGATCGGACAGGCCGGACATTATATAAAGGGATGAAGGTGGAGGCCCTGGAGACTCCCAAACTTCCCGCCGTTGATCCCGGCCCATTAGAAGAGGAATTTAGGACTCGTCCTTCTCCGTCATCCCGCCCATTCCTCCCTCTTCCAATAAATTGAGATAAACTCTGGGCAAAAGGCTTAGAATAAGGTGTGCTATTGATGTTGAGTTATTGAGGATTGAGGGCCGAGTCCTGAGGGAAATTTCCCCAATTTCGATTACGCCTCGACTTCCTCAAGAGGGTGATGAAGAGTGCGGGCTAAAGACTTTCTAATAGTAATGAGAAGACTGGGCGGGAGTCATGAACTTTAATTCATTTTCCGTGTTTTGCAAAGGGAAACCTCCGTTTTGTCTTCATAGAATACACGAGGGGAACCCGGAGGGACATGGAACTCCCATTATAGCCAGTAGATCTCAAGGAATGCAAGTTGGAAAAATGGACTCATTTGGCTTTGGGGTTCGGGTGTGTGGTGTCGGGAAAACCACTGCTTGATGCCCTTCGATTCCATTCCGGTGGCTGGCGGTCTTAATTAAATAATTCCCCATTATCTTCCCCCTGTTTACATTTCATTCATATGATTTTAATTTCCTTATCAATTCCCTCTCCTTTGTTCGGTGGGCGGAAGCGGGCCTTTCGATTCCCATCAAGTTTCCAAGGGGAGTTTTGCTAATTAAGAGCCCATTGAAGATCTCAAACTCCTCGGATTGCCATTAGGTCCTCGCGTATTAAGTTCGTGAAGGAACATAGCGAGGTATGAAAAGACTAATGTTTGCCTAAGACTAATACCAAAACCCCGGCCTCTTCTCGTTTAGGAGAAAAGAGGGGGAAAAGACAATGAGACCAAAAACCCCGAGGTGGATCAGGCTTATGAGCAAAATCTAATTATAGTTAAAGTTCGTTAAAACTTTGTTAAATTATTTTCCAAGAAAGTTTTCATTATCAAAAGGACTTAATGAGTTTTCCTCATCATGAAAATATATGTGTTTCCACTTGGGAAGCATTGCTATAGCTATAGAAAGTCATATACATATGTATACACATTGTAGAAAGATACATCGGTACATATATTGTGTGTGAACATTTCTCACTCTCATATATCTACTACAGGAGTATGCATGAGATATGTCCATAGAGAAAGTGTTGGTTAGGCAAAAGGGATCTTTTCCTCCTTCACAATTCATTTCCTCTCAACATTTCATACGTGTGTAGTTTTCCCCTCATTAATTGGACATCTCGCGTCGTTCTGGTAGTTGGCCATATAAACGAGATCAATTCGATAGGAGAAGTTTCCAAAAATTCCCTTTGATTTGAGGAATCTATTAACGCGTGCTCAGCATTTCTCATTATATTTCACTTGTTATATGAAAAATTTATCTTTTAATTACCAAAGTTCTACCCGGAATTACCCGACATTCTATTACATACATTGCTATTTGTACTTCCAATTAGATCTTCACACTCAATATGCCTCCTTCTGCCAACTTTCCTTTTCTCAAAATCTGAGCTTCTTATTATTTAAAATGGTATTCCTAGAATTTTCATAACAAAAAGGTTTTTTGCTTACGCAATTTAAAGAATATTTGATGAAAAGGTTTTGAATTTGATCATTTTTATGGTCGCATATAGTCATGGTTTCACAATTTCTTGGTGAAGTCAATACAGGAAAGAAACTTTAGAAAATAGATTTTTTTCAATTCAAATGAAAGTTCATTGAGGATATTTAGACATTTAAGGTAATTTGACACACTTATTGTTCATTTCGTAACTTGAAAATCTTCTGAGAATCTGATCTTAGAAATGTCATTTTAGAAAAATGGCTCGAGTTTCAATTGTATAAGTTGTTTTCAAACATTTTTCATATTTCCTTGGTAATGAAAGAGAGGATGTTGGGTCGTTTGTATGATTTCTATGCCTCCTCGCACTTTTTGATATTTTTTATTGGCTCTAGAGGACGAGGATTTGGTTGAAGTTGACTCTGAATCCCTTGTTGATGGAAATTGGATATCCGATTATATCCTTTCACATAAATTCAATTTCCTCCTACTATCTTTTTGATGAAGGGCTGGCAAATTGATTTGAGATTCAAGGATCAAATCCTCCTATTCAGAGGACAAACAGAGAAAATGAATTTGAGAAAATGATTATCTCCTCCCATCGTTCAATGTGCATGGAATGGAGGGAACATAGCTAGGAGAAAGCACAAGGAAATCTTTTCTCCCCTACCTAAATACCTACATAGCTATATAAGTATACATATGTACTTCCATATATGTTCACCATCATGCATTCACATATGTAGCGAGCAAAGAGTATAACAGTCCGTTATTCTTTAGCCAATGTATAGGGTCAGTAAAGGAAATTGCGGTGGAAAATAAAAGTGTAGTTAATGGGAATGACAAGGTATTTTGTTTAAACGTCGGCTCCACTTCCCACCCGACCCGACTGTCCTTCAAACTTGGAAGGATCATTTGGACAAATAACTCAGCTCATTTCACATGGGAAAGGGATCCAGGTGGAGAAGAACTTTGTTCAAGGCTCCGTTTAAAATCCTTTGGATCACATTATACTTAATGACTTTATGCTTTACCCCTTTTCCTACTTTACTTTTCTAAATACTCGTGCACATCTATAGGTAGAGATATCATTATAATAACATAAGCCTCAATGAGTATTATACCAAATAAACATACTATATCGCTTACTCTCATAGTCTCCAATAACCCATCGAAAGAAATCATAATCTTATTCATTTCTTAATTTGCTCATAGGTGAATTACTCATATCATGTACACAAGTAATGAATACTTCACTATAGGTACATTTGTATTAAAGAGAACTATGATAAAATTAATTTTATTTATTTATGTAGTTTAGAACGATCTATGTAGGTTAGGAAGAATTGGATTTCCGTTTTTTCCTCACCTGGCCTTGAATTGAAGTCAATGAATGTGATGAATGAATTGATGAAGAAAAGCAATAAATAGTTGTCTCAAATCATATAGGTATAGCATGTAGGTATAAGAGAGTGAAGAGGATGAGTGCATGAGATCTCGTTGATGAAAGGCGGCGAACTTGATGCCTAGATGGTTAAATGGGGTTGTTGGATCTTGGTTAGGATATTTGTTGTGCATAGCTTCTCGTTCCCCTTTCCCTTTGATGAGAAAATACCTCAAAGAGAGGGAGTGTAGTCTTCCACGTTGGTCCTCGAAGGAATTCCCTCATTGTGGGAAGTGTAAGAATGTCTCAATGATGACGGAGCTCGAGGGTCCGGTGGAGGGCGGATAAGTGCCCCACAAGAAACGAAAACCCCCGCATTCCCTTCTTTTATGAGAAAATTCCAGGGAAAAGACCTAATTACATTTTCACCTGTCTCCGCTCGCTCTGTGGAGGGATTGAAGAGAGGATCTCGGGTTGCGCTTAATAGACC
This sequence comes from Neelides sp. FZ-2019, assembly GCA_009869795.1. Lineage (NCBI taxonomy): Eukaryota > Metazoa > Arthropoda > Collembola > Neelipleona > Neelidae > Neelides > Neelides sp. FZ-2019. Next base: position 159,964 of record VJMY01000053.1, on the reverse strand, counting down.
TCCAATCCAAAGATCAACTTTCATTTCAACTTTCATTTCAACTTTCATACTTTCTGCTCTTCCATGTGAAAGCATGTGAAAAACATACTCTTGTCGTTCAGGCTCAAAGTCGCTTTTTACCCACCGCCCGAAATTCCAAACATTTTAATTAGCAAAACTCTTAAAAATGAAAATACCTGGAAAAACTCCCCCTTCAAAGTTGTTAATTAGGAATTCCAGAGCTTTGAGAGATTCATTTTATTTTGTGTAAATTTTTATGTCCATTTAAAAATAAAAATCTACATTTTACTAACATGAAAAGCATCAATATTTTAATCCATATATCCCTACATTTGTTTTGCTATTCTCAAATATGTCATGTATATTTCATGTATCTAACAATTGAATTAATTCTTATAAAACATTCGATAGAAGAGATATAGGAGAATTACCCTGTACATTGGCGTTCCTGTGCTCCTCTTTTTTATTATAAACTAACGTTTTAAGCTGGACACAATTTACCTTATATAAGAATGTTTTTACTTATATGCTGCATATTTGAACACATTTATAATAAAAATATATTTCCAATAACTTATTGTTAGTATTTATTGTTAGCACTTGTAAGGTGGTAAGTTCTATTTGGATATGCCCCTATCTTTGAAGGCCCTTGTTAAAGACAAAGGGATAAATGATTGAGAGATAGGAGGAATTGGCATTAGGGAGTTAATAAAGTTTGGGCGATTAAAGGAGAGGGAAGATTTAAGAGGCTGTGGGAGTAGGAAATGGAATTAGATGAGATTCCTCGGGTTTTCTCCGATCGCCCAGGTTTTCTCCCATTGTTCTCCTCTGAGGATGCGGCTGGAATGAGCTGTTCCGAGAAGCTCAAGTGTTAAATGGGCGAATACAAGCGTCAAAACAAGTTGAGTAAAGATCCAACCGGGTTTCCCCAAAGTTTGTTCGACCGTTGCAATGTTAATTAAATCTGGGAAAACGAAAAGAGACGAGCTAATGAAACGTCAAGTGCGGGCTACTGTGATTAATTGCCTCGCGATACGTTTGTATATTCCCTCGCACTTTCTCTGGATATAGGCGGACTCATAGGCCCGGACTTACTAGAGATACTTGAGCTCTGGTGCCATTCGGCGGATGGGCACAACTACCAAGTTCTCCCTATACAGCCCGCATAACCATATTCCGAGATTCGTTCCCAAAAGCATAGTGCGGAAACCCGGGTTCTCAAATAAGGATTTGAACCCAAATAAAAATCCCTTTAGACACCTCATTGTCTCTCTCTACCTTTCATTCAACCTCGGGTAATTCACTTCACCCATTTGTCTTCATTTCAATCCATATTACATTTCCTTTCAAAGACATATTTCATTTCACAAGTGATTTCATTATCAACAATTGCTTTGTTTCTCATATAACAATAACCATTATTGACATTATTGCAATTACAATTCTGATCATTGACTTACTTATTTAATTACTCAACATTTATTTTTAATTTTGATGTGAAGTTTCTTTATAATTCAATTCTGATTAATGTTAAAAGATATAAGATCATTTTTGGTATATTAATTCGAATACTTTATAAAGTCATGAGATATAGCAGCTATATAGTATTGGGTAATTTATTGTAGGGGATTTTGCTTAACCTCACGTGTCTCTCCCTTCCACTTGAATTGAAAGGGAGAAGTTTGTTTTTTAAACAAACCTTTAGTTTCACTTCTCATCAGACGATGATTTCCATTCCAGATGAATGGCTCAATTTGACTCAAGCGAAACACGCATTTCGTGACCGTGGAAATCCCCTCGTTAGACTTCCAACTAACTTCTCAAATTTGGTGATTCATTCACCTTATTTTCTCATTAATTCTCTTCCTTTCTAGGAGATTTTTTCAATCTTCATCAATGCACGGACAAGTCAAATTAGTTAAATTGTCAAACAACCCATTACCAATTGACAGGCATTCAGGGACAAAAGTTCCCTTTCATTTATTTTAGCCAAAATTGAATGATTTTATTAAGAAATTCCTCTTCCTGTGTAACCAAACTCAATGAGCTTTTAGTCAAGGAAGGAAAGCACTAGACTTAAAATACATATATAGAATAAGACATGCATTCATACGTATCGTTCCATATATTTATTTGCCAAGGGCAATTATCCGCTGAGGGGAAGTGGGAAATTGGATTGGAAAGTAGTGGAGTGATTGTGAAGGCGCGGGAGCTCATTTCCGGGATTCAACTAGATCCTCACTTTCCCCTCGCATCGGAGAAGATTGTGGAATTAATTAGAAAGAGACCATGGATGGACGGAGCTTTTATTTCATAATTTCATTTCCTCATGGCCCGGAGGAGTGGAAATTACGAAGTATTTTCTTTCTCCCAGGCGACCTCACTGGACCATCGGGGATGACGAACGGCGATGGCGGGAACGTGGGTGGAAGCGGACATTCGCTTGGCGCCGTGCGGGTTCAGAGCACCCGGGAAGCCGTCCCACTCTCGGGAGGGACGAAGAACGAGTGTGCGGGTTGCGGGAAGCGGATCACGGACCGATTTCTCCTCAAGGCCCTGGACATGTATTGGCACGAGGATTGCCTCAAGTGCGGCTGCTGTGACTGTCGCTTGGGCGAAGTGGGCTCAACCTTGTACACAAAGGCCAATCTCATCCTCTGCAAACGCGACTATCTCCGGTAAGACACATTAGAGGGCAATCCGTCAAGGCTTAAAGACCCTAATTATTATTATTCTTTCATTAAAAGGAGAAAAGCCCAAAGTGGAATTTTTACGGGAGCGTAAACAAACTAATTGAAAACTCACAAGTACAATAACTCATTGTCAAAAACACGAAGTGAATAGGCGCGGCGCATTTCGATCCCAAATCGCCTCCTTATGACTTCGCCGCTCCCTCCCGATGTGGAGGGAATCCAGTGTAGCAATTCGCCAATTACTTTATGTAAATCCCAATTGGTTTTTTCTCCTCTGCCAGAGTGGTGGGGTTTTGGTTTAATGACTCCGGCTCACTCCGTTCCCTCCTTCTGGCCCAAACGGGCATCTTGGGCTCATTAGCTCCTATACTCCCCCAGCATCTCTCAATCTCCCTCTTATCCACTGTATAGAAAGCATGAAGGGTACGACGGGTTTATTGGGCCACTCGATTCGCAATTACGAACCGCCAGGGCCACTCGACCCTCCCCGCACCTCCCGCCCCAATCCCCATTCATCACTGAGGAACTAATTGATTTCTGGCAGGCTGTTCGGGAGCACTGGCTACTGTGCCGCCTGTTCCAAAGTCATCCCTGCTTTTGAAATGGTTATGCGAGCCAGAAACAACGTGTATCATCTAGAATGCTTCGCTTGTCAGCAATGCAATCACAGGTCAGCATCTCAACACTTCTTACTCTTGATGGCTCGGGTCGGCCCGAGATTACCTCATTTTATGGACTTTTTTCCTCTTCCTCAAATATGTATGACCTCTTAATCACAATGACTTTTTCTCATTTACCAAGATTTTGTGTTGGAGATCGATTTTACCTTTGTGAGAACAAGATTCTTTGTGAGTACGACTACGAGGAACGAATGGTGTTTGCCAACATGACCTACAGCCCTGGAAACCTGGCTATCTTAAGAAGGCAAGTTTAATTTCTTTTCAATACAAGATCAGATTAATTAATTTATTAACTATTTAAGACAGTATATTTTATACAATATTACCTTTGATCGTTCAAATCATCCCTTTGATCATCTCCGAGAAATCCTAAAGCAGCTCAGTAGACTTGATGAAAAAAACTTTAAATGACTTTAACATCGGTTTGGAAATTTAATTTTAAGATGAAGCCAAGTTGATTTTAAATTTTTGTGAACAGCAACAGCAATCAAGAGGGTAAAACAGGAAGCTCGTCTCCGGCTACGACGACGACGAACACGGTTGGGTTTAGCAATTCGAGTGGGAGCAGCTCGCCGAAGCTTCAAGCCCTGAGTCCTTCCTCGACCATGTCGCTTCCGCACCTCCACCACTCCCAGCCGCATCTCCTTCATCACCACATCCACCCGCCGATCGCCCAGAGAACCGCGACGTAGCGAAGAACCCCAAATTTAATGTGGGTCCTCGACGTGAATCCTCTGTAATCAAATGTATACTCGAAGGCTCATGAATGTAGGAACTCATGGATTCGATGTCAAATGTTCATTCTGACGATGAGAAAACTCTGGAATCAATATTTCTTTATAGGTTAATTACAATCGTGTTTAAGAAGGGTTGAGTAGGCTTAAGTCTGTATACGATCTCCCATTAGAGAGGGATTACTTAATTAGGACTATATACTAGGACTATTATCTGCTTCACGAATATAAGGAGCATCCCTACATATTTATAGGCATATATATGTAATCATATTTGTATATTATGTTCAGAACGTGTGGATGATGACGAGGGCGTGTTCTGCATGTCCGGCCAAGTCGGGTTACATGGGAAGAAATGAATTGGAATTGGTATTTAAATAATTGATTTAGAAAACTTAATGTGTTTGTCTCTCGGGGGGCGGGGGGGAATGTTTGTTCATCTTGATTATTAAGGACAGGAGGCGAAGTGGGTGGACTCGCCCGAGTCCTAAATTAATTAAACGAGTGAATTAATTAATCTGTCAATGGCGAGTTGAAGGGGAAGATGAAGAGAGTCCGTGTCCGTAGATTACACTCCCCTCCCGGGTCCAAAGGACTCTGAGGAGTGAAATATGTGACTGTCCGTTTATCATAATTGGAATCCTTGGGAAACTTGGCTGCTAATTCCACTCCTCATGTCCCGCCCTCCTCCGCGTGCTTAATTTACAGATAAATTCAATTAGTGGGAGAACCTCGCTTTGATCAAATCATACCATGAGACATTAGAGATGAGAGGAAGACAACAGAGACACAACACCAATTTTCAGAACCTCTCATATCACGACAACAATGAACAAAGTTCATTCATCCCTCATTTTTTAAAACACCAGCGTATAGGCTACGCATTTGGACCTATATTTATATTAAATATCTTATAATATAGTGTTTTTATACGTTATGCCAATTTTGGAACTCAAATCTTCATGGTCGTTTCAAATTGTTTCAACTTTCAAGAGAATCAAAGTACAAAAACACGTTTTGTTATTTTTCATTATTTCAAATCTGTTGATACAAAACAAATTTGCTCTCCCAATTGACCTCATTTTGCTTGATAATGCCATTTGAGTAATTTCTCCGTCGTTGGATTCGACCAACTCCAAATCCTTGTCTTGATCAAACTACAAATAAATATCCACGTATTTACTCCTCATCACACACTCCTTTGGCATAATTACATAATTTATATATGTATTTGCTCCCAGATAACGGCAAGATGCTTCAAAACTCATTATTTTTCCTCTAATTCTAATTATTCAAGAAGCTAAGAGCATTTAAATTCCACATAACACATGCTCGTTTCAATGCCATTGGCGTCAAACTTATTTTTTTCCTTATTATCTAATTCACTTATTATGTTGATTAATCAATTATCCAAACAAGTTGAAACTCCAACCAACAATTATCTTCCTAAGAACCTGAGTTGAAAGGACTCAATTCTTCATTTACCATGTTTCCTTGTAGCTCGTATGATAATGATTGTAGTTAAGACAAAAACTACTTCTTGTCTCATCTCCATGGCGCTTCTGCACGTTTTAACTTTTAATAGCTTTAAATGATTTAAATAGTTTGATCATTGCATCTCTCCTATGATGAGCAAATGGGACAACATGAAATGGTCGCTTCAGCTTCTTAAGTTTAAAAACTTAGCTATTCACATCCCAACCAAGAAAAAAATTAGCCAATTAAGTTGACAATAGAGAGACTAAGGTTAAATAAAGCAAAAAACGGAATGTACTATTTAATCATTTTTTGCAAATGACTGATCGTGGGATAGAAGGCAAGAATTTATTTTGAAATCCTTCAAACGCTTCTCCACTCCTCCTTTATTGACATATTTATACATATACATACATGTATACGAAATACGAAGTCATAAAATGTATTGCAAAATTGGTTTAAATCCTTCCTAATAAATATGAAAACTCCTAAAGGTTCATTAGAGCAAATGAGCCAAGAAAAGTATTGCTGGGCGTTCAATTTGTTATAATTTAATTATAATTACCTTCGTTAGATCTTCACAGTGCTACTGGATATTTTAAGAAAACAAATGGGATAAATTCTGGCATCGCATTTCATATGTCCTAGGATAAGGTTACGAAAAATAATAATGTATCCACTCAAATTTTTTTTAAGTATACGACATTATTTAATAATTTATACCTATATGAAATTATTAACTCTGTAGCTCATTTAACGATCAATGTTCTAGTTATTATTATAGTATATAGGTACATATATTTATATAATAAAATTAATAATTTATCATTGTGAAATATTTACACTATGCATATTGTATTTAACAAACACATTTGTTCTAATGTCAAAATAATCAAAATATAATGAAAATGAAATTATAAACCTATTTGTTTTTATACTTATACTTACATTATGTATAAACATAAATACTTTTGGATGTACTAACGTTACAAATACGATTTTAATAATGGTTTGTAAATAATTATATATTAAATTTACATACCTATGTATGGGTCAAATTATTTCCTGGGTCATTTGTTGAGATAGGAAGAGCCGCATACTCTTTGGCATAATTTATGTTTGTTGATATATGAAGGTATGAGTGTAAAGTGTAATGTATAGATATATAAATAATATAATATGTCATCTACAAGATGCATATAAAATGACATAAAATTATAAGATATGTGTAAATGTGGTTTGCAAATGTATGCAATTCGTTAACGACGACGCCATGCTGTCGACCGTCGCTCATTAAACCTAACATACATACTAATGTAAATAGCTACCTATAGCCTATAATCTATTCTTTGTCAAAGTGAATCTTGAGAGTTTTCTGATCCAATCATACTAAAATAATCATCATCACATGATAAATAATGTATTTAACTAACTAATATGCTCTGTACTCGTGTGTAAAAGCATTTAGTATTTTGAAAATAATTGTTCATCGTTGTACTGTCAATACGCTCTGGGGAGTGCGCTGCTACCTTTTAATGCTTTGTTAGAGTAATTCCATCGAAAAGATGAAAATTGTCATTAAAAGAACACCTATGGATGTCAAACACACATTTAGGTACCTAATTTACAATTTAGTAAGAAAATGAATACGAGAGGTAACTAATGATATTTAATATTTGTAATTAACTAAATTTGAAGCCTCAAAAAATGGATTGAATGGCAAAGAAGGCGAATGCGATCCAGGATTTTCTCATTTTGTATGGGTGATAAATTCCTCATAGATGTTAAATGACTTGAATGAAACATGAAAACATTATGAGACTCCTAGTTATCAATGTATTTAAATAGTCAATTTACGAAATAAATATTTATAATTTTCACGTAAAAAACAAGCATTTCATTACATTTGGAGCCAAAGCAGACCATAATGAGTTTTCATTCTGCATATTCATTTATTTATTTGACTTAATTTCGTTGGCAATCAGAAGCAAAATTACAACAATTCCAACTATAATACTTTCTTTGGCCAAAACATACATTCATAACATAACATATACACATCCCCCCTCAAACATTTGACTTTGACAAATAAGTTGAGATTCAATTTTGAAAAAGTATTTACCGATCAAATGAATAACTGATAAACCGATGATTTTAATGAGAAAAAACCGCTGTGAGTTATTTATTCAAATTTTTAAATTAAGAATAGTTATGCAACTAACTTTAAGTACAAGCCTAGGAGTTCATTGAGTTTCTACAAGCCGATTCGACCTCACAAAGTGGACGGGCTGAGAAAATTAGGTTTTCAAAATATCGTGGGTATTGTAAACATGGGAGTTTTTAGATATCCTTGAAAAGGCAAGAAAAGAGCGAGAGCCGATTGTGCAAAGTACGTGAAACGAGCCTATGTACACATGTAATATGTATATATATATATATATATTAATGTTTTCCTTATTATTTAATTATTTTGCATATATTTACAAATTTACAATGGCAACTTTCATTGCATAGATTTTATTTAAAGAAAGATAATCTTCATATCTGTTATTAATATGGGTTGTATGAGAACTCTTAACTAATCATCATCATTTCAACATGAGACTAAATGACATCATTCTGAATGATTCATCACTAACAATAAAATATATTCCTTCTATTTTGATCTATTTTAGATCCTTTATAATTAATTTAAAAATATTGTAAAAGGATCAAAAAATTAAAAATATATAAGCACTGAGTTCTAATTGAGCAATACCAAAAGATTTGAACAACAACCTGTATGTAATTGATATTCTTTAGCTTCAGGGCAAATAGAATGAAAAATATTGATATTCCATTACATAATCAATTCCTTTGTGAAATCACAAAAATGTGCAATTACATATATGTAACATTGTCCCTTTATTTATTCTTTTACTGGAAAATAATAGGGAAAGCTTCGATAAATTCTCGTTATATAAATAACTGTTTTATTCTTATTATCATTAATCATCTGCACATTACATTGTATATTTTTATTAATACATACCTACGTAATTTTGTTTAGATAAGAGTAAATGATTGTTCAATTCCTTAAAAATAAGAAATGTGAGAGAATATTGTAAAATATGTATAGTATTTTAATAATTCATAATTGTGAAAGAATACTTTTTAGTCTTATGAAAATATGTTTTAGTCCTATGAGAATTAAAATAATAATGAATATGAGGTGATTGCTATGAATACACCAATAATCTAAAAAAAAGCATTACATTACAAAAAAGTTAAAAGTCTTAAAATAAAATAGTCGAAAAGCGGCATTTGTCAATAATTTGATTTGACATTCCATCATAGAATTTTGAATCCCAAAAGAAGAAAAAACAAAAGTTTGGGGTCATGAAAATAAGTTTGTGAATTTGATTTTTTAGTGTCCTAAATAGAGGACTTGGTCATAAAAAGAGTGAAATGAGGAGGAATGAAAGGAGCGATGGGAAAGTTTGGAATAGATTCCTTTGGATTTATTGTTTTATTCGATGAAACGTGGATGTCTTGTTCTAGCTTGAATTTGAAGACGAAGAATTGAAATTAGAAGGATCGCGGGCGTTTGAGGGAGGCGCAATACCAAAGATGAAGTTCAAGTGAGAGGGGAAGATAAAAGAGGAGGAGATATTTGGAAAGTTTGTGGCGAGGGAAGTTGGGAGTATATAGAGTTTGATAGCCAATTGCTTGTAATGAAGTTGTAATGGGTTTGATGAGTTGGGAAAATGTAATGATCATTTGGGGAAACATTAAGCAGGATTTCTCATTTAGAGCTCCCTGCCTCGAGGCCCAGCTCCAGATTCCCCATCATGACTTTGGGATTCCCTTCATACTCCGAGAAACTTTTCTCCTCCAATCCCTCCAAATCCTCCATGCATCACTGGGGCTCAATCATCTCATTTGCAATCTAGGACCAAGAGGAACGGGCTTTCGGGGAGAAAAGACGCCCTTCGCAATCAGTCGGCTCTAATAACAACTCAAGCCTAATTGTTCCAAAGCCTTCATTTGTCAAAGGATCCGCCTCGATTACCCACACTTTTCTTAAATGCCCATCATCACTCACTCTCGAGAACCTCTTCCGCAAATTACCATTCCCACCCGCCCCACATCCTCTTCTCTCATTCCCTCGGAATGCCTCTCTGTCACATCCCCACGATTGTCTCCCCTAAACATCCATATATTATATTATTTACATTATTCAAGGTATTTACTCCAAAATGGAAATTTCTTAAAAGATTACTTAGAAATATATATTTAAATATAAGTTCTGTTAATTAGCTAACTACGCTATAACTGGAACCCAACTACGCTATAATTTAAAGAATTACTAATATTATTCAAATACTGCAGCTATTTATGAAAAATTGAATCGATCAAATTGCAAAATGATACAAATCTTGATATTCTGAACTAATGAGTGGTTGTGTGAGTCTTTACGTAATGTTAAAACACGGTGGTTCCTTAATGAGGTAAAAATGAACCAAATCGAAAGAATAAGCCCAATGGACCCACCACCCTGTACATTATCATAAAGATATAATACAAATGATGGGCATAGTTAACTCTCATGGATATTTCTTGAAAGTGTGAGTTTAATTTTGTAATCATTTGAGCTGAGAGATAAGTTTTAAGGGGATTTCCATTGTGGCGGGTGTTTTTGAATAACAATGGGCAAAGGAATGGCGCGAGTGTTCTGCGTTCTCCCACCGGGGGAAAGAGCGGCTAATAATATTAAGAGTTTCTCAAGTTTCCCTGTCTCCTACTTTCAAATGATAAGATCTCTCTTCTCCCACAAATCTTTTCTTTGTAGGAAAAGTTGGGCGTCCCTCGGAATCCGAGGTAATTGGTGTAGAAATGAGCTTCTAACTTATATTTCCCAGCCATTTGTCCTTCCCTTTGTTTTATGCCCTTGGAGACTAAGACAATTAGACGTTGAGTAATGAGACTCTTCTCTCCACGACGCTCAAAAACGAACTTTCCCATTTGTCTCAAAACTCGGAGTTTTGATCTCTCTTATCGTTTCGTTTCCTTCCTCTACAGGTCATCCCTCCTTTCCCAACCACCGAAGTGCCCCTCCAAGTAGGAGAAAGACAAACGACTCAATTCCTTCAGGTCAAGCATCGTTCGCTTGGGTTAATTAGAAAAGCAAATTGATCTATTGCGGCTCTCAACTCCAACAGAGTTTTATTAACAGCTCCTCCCGTTAAACCTCGGTTCCCACCCCGATTAACCATTCCCTTGTTGGAAAGAGAGGAAATGAGGAATTGAAAGAGTCTCTCCAAACTGAAGTTCATCGAGGGTGAGTAATTTCCTTTTAATGGTTTATGGAAATGTAGTTGGCGAGGAGGAAAAAAAATGTAAAGTGACAGGTTTGTGGTCCCTGCTGAAATATAGAGAATCTTGTATCAATAGATAAATGGGGAATAAAGCGGCTCCGAGGGCACAGGGAGGAATAAATGGAAGTATGGAGATGACAGGCGGCGGGTGAAAGAGAGGGAGTTCCATGGAGGGTTCCATTATTAAATTATCCTTTATTTTCCCTCTTATTGATGATTGTTCATTTATCTCCATTTGGAGTCTCCGGTTGTTCCCCTTCCCACTCCCGGAGAGTGAAACACACACGACTCATCATCCCGCGATCCCCAAATCGCCCTCCTATTTAGCTCGTCCTGAGAGTGAGAAACGTCGGCCCTTGACAGTTCGCCTTTCAAATCTCATCCGGACAGTATTTGACACACGCACGCACAAAGATACACTCTGTCTAAGCCATAGAGAACCATGGGACACTCAGCCACTCGACACAAAGGAATCCGACTGAGCGGCCGATTTCAAATTTTAACCAAAGAGACTTCACTTCCTTCCAAATGAGACTCAAATGAGGAAGTTAATGAGGATGAAAGTTCAGTGGACTCGCCCAGTGTGGGGCATCCAAGGGTTCCTTTTGTCCGTGAGAAAGGACTCGTTGAGTTGAGAACAATCGAGGATTTTATTCCCATCTGCGAAGCCCAGCAGGACTCATTCTAATCTCATTACCAACTTGTGTGCATTTTCGCAAGGGCCCTTGTGAGCTCTCCGTCATTCACTCGCCCTCATGTATAATATATGTACTTGGGCTAATGTACATTGTATTTCAATCATCTTATCATCTGCACCCTCACTAAATAAATACAAGGGACAAAACGTCCCGGGCTTATTATCTTTAGCCAAGCATATAGCGGCTCTCACAACGGCGAGCAATCTTTTGATGACTACACATATATGATATTTATAAAGTACATGATGCGCTTGACATGAGTGCGGATCATACTTTTCCAGGAACTTTTTCCTATGCCCCTTCTAATACATGTCATTTCCCCATAATGCTTAATAAGAGTCAAAGATATATAATATGTATGGGAAGTAGTTTGATGTAAGACGTTTATCTGCTTATGCGATGTCATTTACTCCTATTCATGTCATAATTCTCATAATACTTTTTCACGTTTGATGTGTTATGAATTCCTCTATGGGGTCGTTTCTTTCCCATTTACGATTCTTCCGCCCAAGCCGACCTCGAGTTTAAAATGGAAAGTCACAAAGTTTTGAGAACCATCATATAATGCTCTTTCATGGATAAGTATAGGTAATTTATAGGAAAGTGATGGGGACATGGGAGGAAGGATGTAATCTTCAAGTGAGCTAATATAATAACACACAAGTTCATCGGCATAAAAACGAAAATGGATCTTCTCAAAACTCATTGAGGAAAGATGAAGACTAATTTTAAACACATTTCAAAACCTTGAAAATTCACCTTTCAAATCCAATAGGAAAAGAAAATTTTTAAATTTCTCTGAGTCAACTCAAGTTGCTCAACTCGAGTTGTCAGAGAAAAAAATTGAGTTTTCCTTCCACAAAAAGAGGAAACTTAATACAATAATGATTTGATATTTATTTTGCTTTTACTGGGGCTGGATGTAAGGGCGAAACGGAAGGGATATGAATTGAATTATTAAGAATGGTAAATAAGGAAGGTTTTTGAGTTCCCGAGGAGAATTTGAGCTGGGATTCATCTGTTGAATTATCCTTTTTGGTATTATATCCCTTTTGGAGTGAACCGACGTTTCCCTTTGTCCCTCCACTCCATATCTCACTCAGGAGTCATTTTGTGAGAAATGCGTCTTTTTCCCTCCTCATTCCATTATTACATGAGTTACCTTCTCATTTATCTCAATGTCCTACTTCGTTTTCTCCACTGGATGAAAGCAAATGTGCCTCGTTTGATGACCCGCCTTTCCCTCCATTTCCGCCGAAATCCATTCCTTTTTATTACATTCCCTCCTATTACGTTATCTATAAGTAAAAAAGGGAAAAAGTCCATTTGTAAAATACCCTCATGACATTTCTACATGGAAGATCTGTGTTGTGAAGGGGGAAACGACACGGACCTTGAGAAACTTTCCCATCTCTCGCCCTTCCTCGCCGGAGAGGATGAATTGAATTACGAGAAATCTTCCTCAATCAAATTATTATTTCAAGATCCTTAGGGTCAATCGGAGGAGATGATGAGGAAAACGGAAGGCTTATTGCCAATTACTTTTATTCACCGCTTTCCTTCATTCCTTCCTGGGATTCACTTACCTTTTAACCCTTACATCCTCCAATTTTTTCCACATTTTTGACTCACTCGTACAACATAAAGAAAATGATAATTTATTTTATATTTTAACAACATAAATCTGTATGCATTTATGCAATATGATCTACCTACTAAAAATTCTATAGTATGATTACCAAACAAGTACTAGAAAAAAGTAGGCCTAGCCATAATCTAACTTTACCCCATTTACATACTGAAAATCAAATTAGGAGGTTAAACTTTTGTTTAGTCTACATATTTACATACCGCTTTGGCTCGAAATATAGCCCGGGTTATCTTTTAAAAACTCACTTCCGATCCACGACTGTATATCGAACCCTGGCTGTATTTTCATAATTTTATTTTTTGGAATTTCAATTATTTTTTATTCATCATTAATAGCGTTCAACTATTATTGCTACATGTTTCTTAACGTATTTTATTCTATTGGGTAAAATATATTATTTTGACCCGGCTATAATTTAAAATCTCGTGTTTACCCACGGCTATATTTCGAAGCCCGGTTAAATTCCAAGCCAAAGCGGTAGTTTGAATATTTTAAGTACCTAGTCTATAAAGTCTATACTTTTTAAATGGGGTGGAGTTGGATTAACTGTACAAGAACTTTAGAATCATGTTACTATTATGAGAATTATGTTAGCTACTATTTATTATTGTTACAGTTCATTTGTACATTAAATATCTAGAATTTTACTTTATCGGGTTTTATAAGGTTTTAACAATTCTAAGGAATAGACACATTTTCCTTTATGGCTATGTCCAATATTAATTAAAAATTTACAGGAGCTGATAAGAGAAAAGTATTCATTTTTATTGTTTGCCTTTCATTGGAAAAGACATTAAAGGTTATATGGACATAGATTGGGGGAATTTTTTCCTGATATGTCCAAATGGGTGTAATTGAAAAAATGATGAAATTTCTATTCGACCCGTCGGGTCTAACAGAATTTGTGGAAGTCATCTGGAAAGGTGTCAACAGGAGCTGTCGGTCCTCAACTGTGAACCCAATGACTTCAGGGGCCTGGTGAGTGATGAGAAGTCAAAAGAACTGATAGGCAAAGAGGGGAAAAAGAGAGCAAATAAAAAGAGCAAACATCTTCTAACACTTTGAACTCAGTTGAATATTTTCTCTCTCAATGTTTCAGAGATGATAACCCGGATTTTGTTTATCATTTTTTATAAACTTCCTTTTTAATCTAATGGAAAAAGTTCATTTTTTTCAAAATTTTCTCGCCTTCAAACTTTGTCTCCTTTTGAATAAAATAACTAACTGAATGAGGCAAATCTTTTTACAAAACGTCAACATAAATACAAAAGGTTGTCGATGCCTCGATGAATAAAAACAAAGTAAATTGCCAATAATAAGGAAAAATTATAATAATATTCACGATTCGAACATCAATTTTAATGATATTTTACCCACTAAAAGATATTATATATAGGAATCTAAGGCATATACTTTGATTACTACTAGATATTTACTATATACACCTCTACGTCGGCATTGTGTGTAAACTACACTTTTACTTATAATGCACTAGGTAAATGCATCTATTTATGTATGTACATATGTACTTAATGTAGGTACTTATAAGCCAGTACTTTATAATGCTCATTAAATATTCTTCACTTGAATTGTCTTTCTACGTAAATCGAATTTATGGTTCAATTGAGATCTCAATTTCCATTAGGCGTGAGAAAAGAGAATGGAAAGGAGAATTACGCAGAGTTGGAATTCAAAGCCAAAGGTGGTTAAATATCCTAGTGCAGTTAATTAAAGTTTCCTTGTACAATTAATCGGGGATTGATAAGGACAGCGTCCGTAGAACGGGGAGTTTAGGCGTATTGATCCGCCGAGGAACTTGAATTTACTGTGTGAGATTCTTCGAGAAGAACAATTACGAGCTAATTGAAGAGGTGCTTGGAGTAATAGATAGCTACTTCCGCCGACCGTAATGGCCAATGGTAATTGAGAAGTCGGGGGAAAGTTTGGGAGTAATGAGCCTCCGCCCTGGGTTTATGCAAATGATCCACCGGGAAGGAGGAAACTTCCATGGGGCAGATTGAGCAACTGGAAAAGAATCCTGTGGAGATGATCTTCCCTGGCATCCCAAGTGCCATAAGAGGCACCTGCTACGATCTTGTAATTCTCCGATGGAAGTTCCCTTGTTGTGAGCTAATCCCTTTCCCCGTTACCCTAAGCTCCTTCTTCTCCTTCAAAACTCCCGGCTAAACACTCACTTAGGACGGGGAAATGAGGATCTTCATGAGCCGCTCATCAAATAATAAAACCGAGGAAGTTGGAGGGGAGAAAAATGCGCTCACTCGCCTAATTGCTCACAAGGAAAGATCATAAAAATGATCCAGCAGATTCCTCATGAAGACGGGCGGGAAAAGACTTTCAAATTACATTAGATTAACGATCATATGCTGCCAAGAACAAGCCCACTCATCATTCCATTAGATATTTAACTCGCTCCTATTCCTTACACACTCATCCAATCAACTTCATCATGGATCATGAAAGAAAGGGAGCTATAAGAGAAATAATCTAATTAGAATATATGTATATGCCAAACAGAGACAAATTTTACATAAAATGGATACGAAGCTCAGAAACAATTCTTATATGTATTACCAATAGTACATGTATATTAAATAGATTAATTACTTACTTCCATATATTTCATAGACAGTTCATAGGAGTATATAGATATAATAAATTTCTAACCATAACATTGAGCATATAATCTTACCTATATTAATTTGGGTTAAAATTTAGTTTAGGAGAATAATTTCCATTTTCTTTCATTGCCCCATGTATAGATATAAAAACCATATGTTTTTCTTATAATTACATACAGTGAAATGAAGTAAAATACGTGAGTTTATGTATCAAAGGAAATGGATATAGTGTACGAGTGTTGTAATATTAGATCCGTATCTGGTAGATCATTTAGCAAGTTTAGATCTCGTTATGTGAAAGTAAAGACGTTTGGTAGTAAGGAAGTACGTACGCAAAGTATGCATGCACTTCATGCTTATAAAGAGATGTAATACAGTGAAAGTCGCTTTTAGTCAAGTAGGGTATTGTCAAGATTCAGTTATAATCAGGACATCCACCAGTCCCTGCAGAGGTATAGGGAAAATAATGTTAAAGAATTTGGTTATAATCAAGTAGGGTTTAGTCAAGTTCGGCTATAGCCAAGACTTTTCTTGGTCCCGACAAGCAAATCGTCCGGTTACAGTCAACTTTTTTCAATAAATATATACAAAGCATGCAAAAATTACGAGAAAATAAAAGAAACAGTGATTTCAATAAGAGTCGACAAAGAATGATTGAAAATAGTTAAGATTATTTGTTGAAATTGTGACAAAAATAACACGCAATGTTGCAATTAAAGTATTACAAGACTTATAGGACTTACATTAAGATCAGTCTTTTGGCCTTTGATAAATTATTAATTTTAAATAAAATAACTTAATAATCTGATTCTCTGGCATTGTTGATATTTTATTAACTTCCCTCGCCTCATATTATAATATTTCAATTTAAAAATTAGTTTAGTCATAATAAAACTCAATTAATGGCCAAATGAGAGTTTGTTTATATTTAGATAATCTTCCGTTATGAACAATATATTATTTATATGAATTATTTAATACTTTATACCATATATTATTTCATGTGGTATAGCAATAATGTATTATAGAGGTAAAAAATACAGCTTCGGCTATAGTCAAGTTTTTTGAGCATCAAGCGACTTGATTATAAGCGAATTTCACTGTATAGGAGATCTGTTCATATTGACTAGCTTAAACTACTCATAAAGGAGAAAGAAAGAGGAGGTTCTCTTAATTCCTCCCAAGGAGATTCATTCCACTCCCTCTCCTCTCCTTTCAACTTCCTTAATCTTTCTTTCATAATGAGAGAAATTTCCCCTTCTTTTTTTAATTAGCCTCTTTCCAACATTCTTTCCACTCCGTGGACTACCTTAATAAATACGCACTGAATACAAAACGGAAAACTTGAAAATACACTTTTCTTTATATGAACATGAGATATGTATTATCTATGCCTCTTAGAGTCTGGAAATTGAGTTATGATTTCTTGTACTCAAATAAAAAGTTTTGACATTTCCTTGCCAATTTACAATTTTTATATACTTTTGGATGTTTGCAATTACAATACATCATGTAGGAATCATAATGAATATAAATGTGTTTGTATCTATACTCGTTCGACTCGTTTCTAATCAATGAACATAAGAATTAAATGACTAATTTGTATTTCATTTCACTTGTAATAGTTGGAGACAACTCTTGGCTTTGCCATGTAAAAGCTATGTATATAAGAACTTGCTAATTGTATGAGTCTCTTTATTAATGAGGGCCGCGCGAGATTAAGTATTTAATAAGAATAGGGATTAGCGGGTCGGTTTGAAAGGAAGTGATGGCGAGGCAGAAAAGTGGATCTGGAGACGGACGGAGATAAAGTGCCGGTGGGAGAGGCGGAAAAACTTTGAGTAAATGTTTTATTAGGGAAGAGGAATTGGAAGTGTTATTCTTTCTCAATGTTATTATTGAGATAAGAGTTGAGGGAGTCAGAGTTGAAGCCTGGGAGCCTCATAGGATCCAAAGGGGGGAGATAAGGAAGATGGGGAAGTTGATGAAGAAGGATCAAAAACGATAATTTTACAGCTTTTAGGGAAATTGGAGGCGTAGGAGTGGTGGGGCCGCAATTCGTCAGGGACTCACATCCCCAAATACCAAGTAGATATACGTACATGGGGCTGTGAGCGAGTCTGGAGAGGATATCGGACTCAGTGCACATTTACTTGATTGAATTCTTTCTCATTTAGATAATGGTCAGCCGTTACTTTTACTTTACTTCTTGGAGTTGGTGGGTTTGGAGGGGATTGGCTTCTTCCAACAACTTGGGTTCTTCCTCAAACTTCCGCCGTCCAACTGAGTCCGAACACTTGAACCTCTTAACAGCATCAGCTTCCGCTGTCTAATTCGTCTTAATATCATGTCCGCCGCTCATCCTATAAATTCTCTTAAAAAACGATTACGCGCCTCCTTCAACCTTGGCCTCACTTCCCCATCATCCAGCTTCTAAACTCTGTACTTTCTTCATCTGACCCAACTCGTCTGAGCCTTAACACAATCAGGATTAATTTGCTATTCTATGTATTTCCCAATTTATTCTCAATTCAACTATTCAATTTAGTAATCTCAATATATTTAATAATTTAATTATAAACATTTTTCATAATTTTTAATATAACTCACCACACTACTATTTACCAGTGTCATTAAGCATTCTGCTTGAGAATTTAAGGGAAATTGTCTTATTTTCTCCAGGCCAGGCTATTCACATTGAGAAGCTGAGGAAGAATTCTTGAACGAATTTCCTAAGGAGATTAGACGAGTTTAAAAGCCGAATTGTGTGATGAATGACTGGGACATTTTCTATGGGGGAAATCTCTGGTTTTGTGAAGGTATGATGAATTATAAATTTATAAATTAATCGGTGGACTTATTAATAACCAGGGAATAAAAGAGCTTGTCGGATGGGCTTGAGGTTAATGGATGGGGAATTGGGAGTCTTGGGCGGGTGATGGATGGAACCGACGGCGGGCGAGAGATCATTAGTGACAATATGCATTAATAATATTAAGGAGGGAAATGAAGAGGGTGCGAGCCACCCACCGCCGATCCTCCCACCACAATTGCTCTCCTTGACTCAATGGCGGCCTGCCACGGAACACAAGTGAGATGTCATTTGAGCCGTCATAAATCATGGGAATTTATGAATGGGAAAGTCATGAGAGCCAGTTAGTGGATTGTGGGTGAGGATCTCCACCTAATTCCACCATGGGTTTCTCCCGTTTCTCCCCCACCAAGGACCCCGTTGAGGAAGAATGGCCCTTAATGCACTCAACCCTTACCTTCTTCCTCCATTATCCTCTCAACGACTCCTCCCGCCCGGATTTCCCGGAAAGAATGAGCCCGAGAGGATGATGAACTTTTTGAGGTTCCTCCAGAATCCCTGCCAGCTGTCTCTTCACCATTTATCCTTTCTCCGAACCAGAATGAACGTCAAGCCCTGGCGGAAACATATTTACCAAAGCCCCCATTTCACTCCATTTGAATACGCTTCTCCGTCTCGACCCCTCCGCCCAATTCAAAATCAAATCCTTTAATGCCATTATGTTTAGTTTTCTGATTTATTATCCCCAAAACACAAGGTCTCAACCACCAAACATCTTACTCCTCTTCACTTACAGAATCCACATCGGATCACTCCGCCTTTTACCTCATCTTCCCCTCGCGATCCTCGGGAATGGGGACAAAAAGACAAAACTTGCTCTTTTTTTTATAACCCACAACATTTCCCATCAAGTCCGCATAAACTCATCTACATGCCTAATAACACTAATAAGTAATGAGAAATAAATTTATGTCATCTACTAATATTATAATACATACATACATAATATACATAGTTATATAATATATTTCATTACACATAACATTCTTGTGAAATCCAAGGACAATACAAGAGTATATGGTCAAATCTCTGTTTATATATTGCGTTTATATTCTCTGCTACTCGCCTTTTCATGGTTGAAATTAGAGATAGCATAATACTCAAACAGGGAGATTAGTTGGATAAAAGATCTCGCGGGTTTATTATGTTTGCAGTTCATATCAGCCTGGCATTTGAGTATGTGAATGAATGGACAGTGGCGAGAGTTAAAGAGCCTCCTTTGATCCGCCCATCCAAAAGTCTTTCTCCGACACTTCCGAGAAGGTGTGAAGTGGAGAGTCAAATGAAACCATTGTGACTTTTCCTCCTCAAGTGGCGAATTTCTCGCTTTAATGGGAAACTCCAACCCCCAGCAGCTACTTGAGTATTCGGAGGGCGCGAGAGCTTATGAATGCTACTTGATATACATGGGGGGGGGGGTGAGTGGAGAACGCGAGAGTCCTGCATACACAAATCTCCCTCTCATCTCTCCTTTCTCTCAGGTTTATAATATGAGTACATTATTACTCCTCTGGACCCCTCCCGCACATTCCACAATTTGAACATCCAATTTAAACTCCAATGCAAAATCCCTTTTACTCTTCGTGATTTCAATACTAAAGATTCTCCCATTTTGAGCCAAAACATCATACTTAACTTCCTACCCTTGAACATTTCCTCAATTGGGCCATATAGTGCTTTAGACTTACATTTACTTTTATAAATCTATGTTTCCTCACATAGGCCGCCACAAGGCTCTCTCATGTAATGAATCCGTACATGATAAGAAACCCGAAACAAAGTGGAACTCCAGACCATGCATACTAAAAATCTCATAACGTTTCTTTTTTAAAATCCTTAAATGGATAGGCAAATATGGTTACTAAAAAACGCATTATTATAACTATAGTTTTTTACTAAAAAATTAGTAGATTTTAATGAAAATTCATTAAAAATATTTCGGTAAATTTTTTCGTGATAATTTAATATTTTTAAATAATTATTTTAAAAATTTGAAAAAGGAATTTAGAAAGAAAGGACTTGTGATATTAAGTATATTTGGTTTTTTCCGATTGTGTTGAAGAGCTGCTTATGAAATTCCATTTCTTTTTATCTTTGTAGCACAAGGGGTAAATACGTAGTTTGGGTTTCCTAACGTACTTCCCATGTATTGAGCCTAAGTTGAATATAATAGAGAATCTCCTTTTATTGCTCCTGAGCTCCGTGACTGGTGAAGGGAATTTTGTTTAAACAAGTCTTGGATTGCTCTTTAGCTCTTTGGAAGAACCCGTGAGGGTCGCGTTTCCTTCGCGTGCACAAGCATAGGTGTATGTGTGTTTGGACCCGAATGGGAACATACGTATCAATTGGTAGGCTGTTATGGCAGGAATCATCCATTTGGACGGAACATAACAATTGAATGCTGGTAGCAACTCCTCAAACGCTCTCATACAAAGACAAATGGAGGGAATTTGAAATTGTAGGAAATGCGGGAGATGCGGCCGTAAAATGACTCCGAACAATGGAGGGTTTAAAAGCGATGCTCTTCCGAGGCTCATGAAGTCCCATTTGAAACCGATTTTACGATTCGATCAAGCATAAAATGACGATTTTTCCCTCCCATTATTTTTCAACACACCATTCCTGGTCGGATTTGGGCTTTGGGAAGTTTGGGCGTCGAGCGGCGGACGTGAATAGGAAATGAAAACATTTAGTTTCTTCGGACTTAGGAGGAATGGGTGTTGATCCCGTGGCGGGGAAAGACTCATCTTCCTAATCAAGAACCCCAAAATGAACTCCCGGGCTCTCCGCGAGTATCGAGCTGAGAAAATTATAAAGTTAATCTAATACACAGTTGAAAAGAGCCTCACAATGTAAGGAGCCAGTTTAGATTAGAACCTGAATTGTGTGACTCTCCCGGCTCGTAGTAATATATCAGGGGTTCTATTATGCATCTCTGGCAAAAGGAACTCTATCTGATCCCAGGGAGAACGATATAACGCACATACACACCAGACTCTCTTCATGGGAGACTCGCTTGAGGAACATAGGGGACGTATAATATGCTTCTATATGGGACATATGAATAATCATGGTATACGCGGAGAGGAACTTGAATGTCTATGGATTCGGATCTGTGGGTCTTTTATGCGACCAGAGAGACCGCAAAGGGGTGTGTATTATATGAACGATACAATTTATACACCGCGCGCATTTATTATATGAGATTCCCTACTATTAATGCACAGTATTTAGGTATACCTATATTGGTAAGGATGTATGGCGCCCTCATGGAAATCATCCTCAGCCACTTGAGCCATTCAATTATGATCTTATCTTGGGCACTGAGCTGACACTGCTCTTCCGACACTCCTTCATTCCCGTCAGTATTAATTTAATTAATCCTCCACCATGATCATTAGGAGTCCAACTCCGCCAAGATCCATACACCCGGTTGATATTGACTAATTCGCCAATCTCCGCTTTCTGGCTCTCGAAAAGCCAGAACTCATTGGAATCTCTTATAACTTACTTATAACTCACTGACTCCGATGGTCTAAAATGGAACTGGAAAATGGAACACAGTTTGCTCTATAATGAGACGAACGAAGTTAATCCACTAGTTTAGAGCGCGAACCGTAATAACTCTAATTAGCAAATTGAAGATTATAAATTAATTATCTTTCCTTTCAACTCGGGAATTGCTAATTGAACTTGTCACTTTCTCCTTTTCTGCCAGGCCGAGCGGAGTTTTACTTAATCGCCTTAATATTCCTCCATTCATTAAATATAGAAGATGATGGAAAAGGGAGGGAAATCGCAGATAGATAAAATATAATAGCCCGATCTCGAAGCCAAATCCCTTAGCAATGAAACTGGATGCCCCATAGAGATCCGCGTAGAAAAGGAGATCGTTTAGAAAGCCAAGGTTTCACATGATCCGTCACTAGCGAGCCCGGGTGGTTTGGGTGAGAGGAGGAATCACGGAACATCATATGCAATAACAATATGAAGGCCGAAATCGTCCCGAGATAAACTCCTCCATCCCATCATCATCCCCCGGTCGAAAATGTACAAAATTTCCGAGTTCCATAAAAGCCTCGTTATGGTCTCAGGTCCCCATGGGTGGAGATTGCGAAGTCTCGACGGGCGGATTTGATTGTTCGTGAGCCGGGAAGCCGCGGGACGTGAGCGGTCATTTAAGGAATCCGCGTCTCGGTCTGCACCCCTAGTTATGTAATGGCCAGGCCCAAACCCACATTCAAACCCATGTGGGGAAGATTGGGCTGGGTGTCTTTTAACTCGGTGATCTGTGATTCGGATTGGGATGAGGGTAATGGGTGAGATGGAATATAATGGGGTTTCTATTCCCCTAGAAAGAGATGTGGATCGCATTATGCGATCGGGTCCAATGGGGGGTTGGGCAGTTTGAGTGTGAGTCAAAGTGAAGTTCCTACGGCGGGAGTTAAGCTGTCTGTGGGCGAAGCGAAGAGAAGAGTTATGAATTATTACTTCCATGATAGAATTTCAAATGTGAAGTCATAGATAAAGTCCTCCGTAGGAGAATGGCTCCGCGGTCCTTTTATGATTGAATGCCCGGGAAAAATAGCCCTCTTCCCCGCTCAATTCCCCCATTCCTCTCCCACTATCGCGAACCCACATCTACTCGCCGGTCATTTATATTAGGGAACCCCTTTCATAATAGCTCCACCGCTCTTATCTTCTTGGCAGTTAGTCTCGTGTCCATTCCACGGCCCCACAATCCCCGTCTTCCCCATCATCATCATCATCATCCCTCCCGCAGGAAGAAACGCTCAAAACCAACACCACGGGCAAAACCACGACCTCGGGCTATTTACCCCTATACGCTGGACAAAACCCGGGTTTCTTCACGTTGACGGCCATCAATTTCCCTTCTTTTTCACACCCCACTTCCATTTCCCATCCCATCCCGAACTAAATAGGAGTTTCTGAGACTGCGATTGGAAAGAATTATTTACCCAATGAATGCCACTCCATTAACTTCTTAACATATTCTTCCAATGATAAAATAATAGTTAAATCAATATTGACTTTTTAAAATCTAAATTGTGATGTAGATCAATTATAATTTGCTATTCTAATGTCAGATCGGACTAATAAGTGTAAGAACATTTCCCTTGAATGACCCTTTGATTTACACAACGAGTTGTATGGAAAATCCAATTATTCTGTTGAGAATATCCCAGTCCAATATGGAGCACTTTCTCTTGCAACAATATAAATGAGTTTGGATATCACACCTCAAAATCTGTAATCTGTTCATTGTTTCCTCTAATTTTATGCATTGTGGGTAATGGAAAAGGGAGGAATTGAAGGATGAATCGAGTTAAGGGATTATACGGAGGCGAAGAATGGATGGGAGGTTTATGAGTTGCATTTCATGATTTAGAATTGAGATTGGCGAACCAATTAGCCGGGAGAGGTAGGGATAATTGCAAGGGGGTCTTTGGATGTAAATCAAATGATTCTCCTCCCAAACGGCTCAAACTCCTTTATAATTAAATAGCCTTTATTACAACAACTGATTTATTTCAGTCCAGTCCTTCAACGTGATCTGACTCCCTCGCCGTATTTATACCCATATGAATTACCTCCTCATTTGATTCTTCTTCTTTAACCCATTTGACCAGAATCACTTTAAACTGCAGACATTGACTTACATTTCACCATATAAATATACCTATCATATAAGCTAAAATATATGAATACATAGTATGTACATAAATGTACAAAAATGTGTAGCTATTAGATATATATGTATGTAGGTAGTAAGTAGTAATTATATAAATATGATCTTGATCTAGCATCCTCTCGGAAGACAAAATCTGTATATGGCACTTAATACAAAGTAAAAGTGAGATTAAAAATGAGCTATGACTCTTACACGTGTATCCACAGTCAATTTAATTACCATAACTTGTAAGCCATTTAATTGGCATTTCAAATGGGGCATCTTTAATTAAATTTCCATCAAAGCTGAAAGAAAAAGTTCAAATCCACACCGAACCAACTCTTATTTAACTTGTTTGAATATTTAGCAAGAGAGAAAATGATTAATCGATGACAAAGACTTCCTCGATTCCCTCAGACCAAGGAAGTGTAATTAGATTTTGAAAGAGATTATCCTCCTTTCACACCTCCTGTCATTCGAATGAGAAGAAGGAAGGTCAAAATAATTCATTCCCCTTTTCCACTCCTCCACCGTCTGGATTATCCACATACACCACGAGTACATCCATATACTTATATATATGTATATACACCTGGGTATATAATAATAAAGTATATATGTATGTATTGCATTCTGGTAGCAAGTCCTCGCTCATCCACAAGGAATTATGATATTATGAACAAGAACTAGAACGCAATTGCCAATTCAGCTTTTTCACTCCTTCATGAAATCATTCAGAAGGAGGCGGTTCTGAAAACTCAAAGCCTCAAAAATCATTAATGTGCTTTTAAACTCGGGAGGTTTTAATAACTTTTGATCTTGATGTGATTCATTCATGAGTGAGCCGTTTTTTGCAACTGAGCGAGATGATCCTTGTGGGTGGGTGAAGTCGGATGGCGTCTAATCTCTCATAATTATCATCCACTTCTCTTTGTCCAATTATCCTCCTAGAGGAGTTTTACATTTACAATGTTGATCTTCCTGTTCGTCTCTCCAACAACTCGCCACGTTCAACCTGCATTTATATTAAACTCTCAGGAGAGAATCACAAATTCAGAAATGACTCGCTTGGAAGCTTTCATATGAAAAATAACCACCTAAACCCCAATGGACTAAATGTGAGTTAATTGAGAGGGAAATTCCCCATTTAATTTACTTTCACTTTGTGTTAAATAAGATCGAAAGTTAATTTTCATTATTTTATTATTATTAATTATTATTATTATTATTATTATTATTATTATTATTATTATTATTATTATTATTATTATTATTATTATTATTATTATTATTATTAATGTATTTTACAAATTTGCGTTCTTATTCAACTCGTGTGGAACGAGAAACATATTTGTGAAGATACTTCTATATATTTACATATATATAAATAATAATTATACATACACACGTTAATATTTATAGTAATTTAGTAATAGTTTTATACATTGGTTAAATATGTTGTTATTACAGATTTAACTTGTTATTGCATAACAATTAACTCTTTTTTGAATTTTCGATATTTCACATTTTATTCTTTTGCTTAAGTTACACGACATTTCTTTTCCAACCCCTCGACTTTCATTTTTAAAAAGAATGCAAAAACAATTTCCCTTTTATGGACTTTATTCGAATTCATATATGAAGAATTATTATATGGATCAAAAAATGCGTTAGTCTATAAAGGGGCATTTAAATTTTATGTAACACATACATGTACAAAATGATTGTTCATTTTATTTATTTCGTTATACAATGTCGTTCAATTCAGTGCTACAACTCCAAGCAATCACGTTTCGCTTCACAATGAATGAAGCGCACTCATTTAATTTGACATAAAACAAAAGGGTTGAGATAGAAAATTGAGTATTGGAGATATGTAGAGATGTTATACATACAATATTATGATACTATACATATATGGTGTAACAGTAATAAAATCATGCACAGTATTTAAAGATTTTATGTATAAACTTTGAAGAAACAGAATGCAAAGAAACGAGAATAAAAATAAAGATAATCAATTATTACACACATATTTTAGGTATGTATCACATACATACAATGAATTCAGTTTAAAACGTTATAGTTTATGAGGTGTTTAACTTTGATTTTGATTTTAAAATAGCGTGTTAAACTGGATACCAGGTATGCGCTTAAACGACTATGCTAATTAATATGACAACTTTTAAATAATTAGGCTGCTCACTCACTGGTTACTTATTTAAATGCGTTCCGTTAAATCATCGCAAAAATTACCGTAACTTGGCATGTTAAAACTTATGGTGGATCGCTTATTATTAGAGAAGGAATTACTGGAAAGGAATAAAAACACGAATCACAAACCTAAAACTAAAATACAATTTAATTTATATTTTTAATGAGGTATCTTAATAGATTTAATTTTATTTGTATACAACGTTTGTTATCATCTTATGTCAAGACTAAAAAGCCTTAATTGATTTTTAATTACTAGAACCAGCTACGATCATATAATTTCTAGCACTACATAGTTAACATTATTTATTTAAATAGTAGCTGATGGTAGTTTGGTAGTTGAATCACAAAAGTATTGGAATTTAAAGATTAAATTGCACAGAGTTTTTTGTATTCAATTGATGATGTTCAATCAATGTGCAATAGAATATTAAATAAGAGAGTCAATATATATTAAAGGAGACAGTTTAAGGAGAGACTCCTTTTTATATTTAACTCACATAATATATTATATCTACATTTATCTTATATAAGTATTTTGAAAGTATTTTATTACAAATGGAGTAAAGGAATTTTTAGCATAATAAACATTTAAATATTCACAGAAGAGAATTGCGAAAACGAAAGTCTCATATTCTAATAAACTTATGGTACTTTACCAATATTAAAGGCTTGAAAATGTCCTTAATCGTATGAATTATAATAACGTTATCGATATTTGTATGTAGTTTTTAGAATGGAATGTAAGTTAGTTTTATGTACTTGTATGGTACACACGCAAATATATTATATAGGCAATGTAATATATAATTATTTTATTTAGATTAGTGTATAAATATGTGACATATTAAATGTCTTTCTACTCTAACAAGTTTGGGCAGAATCTTATCGTATACACATTTTTTGTTTTTGGGGGTGATTGGAGATCCTTTTACACCTTGGCAGAATGCTGCGGTGAGATTGTGATTTTTGGTAATTGTGGGAGATTAGGAAGCGGGATTTTGTAAGGAACTCCATTTGGAGTATTTAGCACCTCTCCGTTTGGCCAAGTAGGCGGTGTTTTCCGATCTGGATCAATCTGGCTCTCATGAATCACGGAGCCCATGATATATGAATCCATTCCCCCAATTTTATTATTCAAAGAAAGTGAGTGTACAAAGAGACGGAGATTCGTAACAATAACATGATGTTAATGGCCAAATCCCCCCAAGTTGGATTCCTCCAGTTGGCGATTAGTTTGGGGAGGCCGAGTTACCTGGGAACCCATGCACACGTATATGAATAGCTAATACACTTGCTATGGAGAGTTTCCTTAGGGTTTAGTAAAAACAAGAATGAGAGAGATACATTCGCATTGGCCACCATTTTCCACGGAATATTCATAGAGGCCAGACAAGCCAGTATTACTTGTAGATGACTATTTATTATAACACCCACCAGCATATCCCTGGGACTGAGAGAGAGAATGTGAAAAGTCAATTTCCCCTTGGTGTAATAAATCCGCGAAGTAAAAAGCAGGTCCGAAATTTCCCATGAATATCATAGTCCTGGAAGGGAATAATATTCGAAAGTTCTCCTTTCACTCATTACTATGTATGGTCGTCTGGGTGGGTGATATCGGGGGAAGTTGGGGGCGATGGGGGGTAAATTCGGTCCGCGGAGACCTGCCGAAGGGGTGAAGGAAGGATCAACCCGAACTGACCACTATTGTTCGTTCAAATATTCATAATCCAATCTCGGAGAGTTAGGCAGGAAACATGAAGGGCGCGGGTGGAGTCGTGAATACCAAGTGATCCCTCACCCCGCGCCTTAACTTTCCCCCATAAATTTTCCCCTCACGCACACCTGACTCAAAATGGTGTTTGAGAAGGTGATCCCCTACAGATTCCTTCTCTAATGGCCCACGGCTCATCGGATCACCCACATTTGAATTAAACCCCGCATTTGAGTCATTAGGGGCTTCGGAGGAAATCCGACAACTTCCTCCACTCGCGTCCTCTTCTTTTTCAATCTTCCCAAGGTCCAAATCCAGGGCGACTCAATTATCCAATCGCTTCCTTCGACCAATGATGAGAGACGTCACAATGACGAGACTGATGAGACTCGGGCGATTTAGTGACTTGGTGGAAAGAAAACTCGTTTTCCCTAATTACTCTGGCCAAAGGTGAGGAAGAGACTGAATGGGAAATGACATGAGAGGGAGAGTTTTCATTTCCGTGAGAGATTAGGATCCTTGACTCACTAGGATCTCTTCGTGGACGTGTGGAGCCCACGTATTTTATTTCCTTAGCTCCCCTTTTGTTCGGAAGCGAAGTCGAAGATAATGAAATGCTCGGCTTCGTTTCAAAGCCTTGGGAGTCGGGGAGAAGTAAGTATTCGGGGCTATTTAGGCTACTTATGCAGAGGAGACTTATTCCTACTTATTTAGTCCTGCGGTGGGTGGGTGGGGGGAAAACCGTGTGGTCACCTTCACTCCGTGCGAACCCGCCTGACATGGAACTTAGAACTGTTCCAACAACTGGGCAAATAACGGCTAATCTGATGTAATAACTCCATTACTCCGGAGTCCTTGATGGGAGCTCCGCACGTCAGCAATCCCTCCGCCGTTGACGTGAAGCCCGGGGTGACCAAGTCCAACCATGTTGTTTCGCGGCTCCACGAGCGCCGAGCTGCTTTGCGTGTTCTACGAAACCCAAATGAATAAAAGAATTATTTCTCCTCCACTTCACAGGTCTGGATAATATCTAAGTGAGGGGATTGTGACCAACCTGAAGATGAGTCCCTTGCCGTTGGTGTTTGAGCGGATGAATTGGGCCGTTGGAAGTCCCGGGATTCCCCCCGGCACTCATGTTGGCAAACACCATCCGTTCCTCGTAGTCGTACTCGCAGAGGATCCGATTATCACAAAGGTAAAACCGGTCGCCCACGCAGAACCTGCAAAGAGAGGAAATCATGTTTTGGCGGGAGGAAATAAGTGAATCTCGGCGGGCCAATGATCCAATGATGATAACCAATTTAATCTCCGATGCTCATTCCGACGACTAATGATACACTCCAGTTCTTGTGCCATCCATGGGGGTAAATAACCCAATGTGTGAAGTTTTCTCGGAGTGGAACAAAACCCTCGGGCCAAATCCTCGAGATTAAACCCAAGGAGGGAATTCATTTCCCTTTTTATTTCCTTCAAGAGACCTGATGAACCTTTGAAGCAAGGCTTAAGCCTTCGGAGCATCCTTGAGAAATTCATATCAATTCCCATCTTCCTCGAATAATCAAGCAAATGATTGGAGGAATGAAGAATTAATAAGAAATTCCCTCCGCTCCTCCTCATCTCGATGGCCGCACGCATTGAACAAATTCGCTTTTCAAGAGTCAATTTTCAATAACGCGGGTTCTATTTATTTTTTAACTCTCCATCGATTCCAACTTCGCCTCGGGTTTTCCCAGCAATACACGAATTTAAATGAACGAGGAATACTGATGAGATTCGACGGAGCTCCGAGTTTTTCACGTCATTTAAATCAAGAGGATTTCCTGGATTTCATCAAAAAATATCAAATGGATTTGATTGAATTCTTCATCTTGATTCGCAATATTGAATTTAAGCCTTTATACATTCCTACGCCCTACCTAACTAAATTTTTTCCCAATTGTCCCTCTTACACCATCCTTCATAGAATGAATAAAGAACCAAAGACTTTTTGAAACATTAAACTCATGATATGAAAAAAGCCTTCATGGTAAAAAAAAACGAAATGAAATGTAGCTATATGAACTTAGGTTGAACATGAATTATGTACTATAACTATAGATATATGTATAGGTATTTACAGTATTGTATATAAGATTTTACCTACCTATATATGTAAAAATAAGAGTAAAAGTCTTATGTTATTAATTACATGTATCATGTTTATGTGCATATATATTTATGTATGAAATATTTTGTAACAATATATCAACTTTAATTATATATTAAATATGAAGTCCAGGCTTTCTGATCAATGAATTTGAAATTTGTGAGCGAGAAAGGAAGGGCTTTTGTGAGTTTCTAGAATTGATAGAAGACGAATGTACATATTCATTTCTGATTTGCATTTCGGAGGAACGAAGGCGGATTGATTTGGCCCCGTTAATAGAACCGGGAAATGCCGTCATGATACCCGTAATGAGGAGTCGGTGGAAGTGGGAATCCATGAGCGACCGAGTTCCGTTACACTCCATTGCCACCCGAACGGAGGAGAATGAAAAGGTCTCAATGGAAGGAAAAATAAATGACTCCGGATCCCAATTGAATAACCACAAAAGACGACCATAAATTAGTCATCGTTCGACGTCCAGGACGTTTTCCACACATTGGACGCAACCCCCTCACTTCCACACACTTCCTTTCCCCGTCCTCTAGCCCGGAATTCAAACAAATGGGGGACGGCTTTAGCCACTGACTTTCACACAAACAACGCCCGACTCACATGAACTCAACGGGATCTTTTCTTGGCAAATCTCTCCTAGTTCCACCACATCGCTTCCCGACTTCCCCAGGCCCTTCAATTCAACAATTTTCAAACTCATGGGATCGACACAACGAATCTACATTGACAACAATGAGCTTTTAATCAAATGCTGAGAAAATAAAGATCTAAATGACTGTAAATGCCTTGAAATGATCAGCAATAAAGTCCCATTTTTATTTCCATTTGACAGGTTTGAAAAATCTCCTTGGCTTCATCATATGCTAATTAGAATCCTTCCCTAATTGTTATTTCCCAATAAAACTTTAACTTCTTGGTTCAATGGGCTCCATTGTAGGTCAAAAAGTGAAGGAAATTACAAGTCAATTCTTGGGGAATAAAAAGAGGAGAAACTGGGGAGTTATTAAGAATTAGCCATATTTGAACATGAAACTTCTGGGAAGAATTGGAATAATAATTACACATTAGTTAGTGGGAAATTAACTCGTAAGCCTCCTCAAGTGCTTTTCCTCTCGGGTGAGAAAGGGGGAATTCTCCTATGTATGTATAGCTCACACATGTGTTCATAGTCCATCGACTATGTTTCTCTTTGGGTCTTGAGGAGCCGTGGTTTGGGGAGTTATTGGCGTGTGGAATAATTGGGAGATGAAGGACCACGCGAGAAAGTCATTGAACGAAGCCCAACGTTGACCATAGTATAAACTCTTTAAAAGAGCCCTCGAGTCCAGTAGAGGCTAATAGACAAACCGGTAGAATGACTGATATAATAAGTGCAAGAACCTGAGATAGCGAATACATGCAAGAACATATTCTTTAGGAGAAAGTTTGTAAATGAGAAATTTCCAACTTTAATTATATATTAAATATGAAGTCCAGGCTTTCTGATCAATGAATTTGAAATTTGTGAGCGAGAAAGGAAGGGCTTTTGTGAGTTTCTAGAATTGATAGAAGACGAATGTACATTAGACAAACCGGTAGAATGACTGATATAATAAGTGCAAGAACCTGAGATAGCGAATACATGCAAGAACATATTCTTTAGGAGAAAGTTTGTAAATGAGAAATTTCCCTCTCTCAACAACATCCAACTTCACGGTCATCGTTGGAAAAAGACCTTTTGTCAAATCAATTATTTTTAATTGGAAAGTAAATACAAATAACTAACAAATTTCTACCCAGTGATCAACTCTTTCACTGTTAATTATTTTTCCACTCGAGTCCTCATCAAATGGAGGATTAATTGGGCCTATGGAGCATCATTGTGCAAATATCCATTTCCATTGGGGACAGCAATCTGGGTAGAATTGATGAAAAGCTATCCTTGCTACAAGTACAATATTCCATTACATCTACTTCATTTATTAAATTCGTCATAATATTCATCCAGTCCTTGATTTAGCCCTAATTTCTCTTTCGTTATTATGGAAATGAGAAATTATTGATAATTATGAAATCTTGATTTGTATTTTCTAAGCACTTCAACCATTTTTATAATTTTTCTATTTTTTTAATAAAAATATAAGGTTAAACTTTATACCTAAAACACTTAGGATTTTATTAAAAATCTACAAAAACAGTTTTTCATAAGTTAGATTCTGTTTGAAATTCAAATGGGTATTATACATTTATCCCTACACACACATATGTATGTTTATAAATACATACAAATCGAGCTAATTTATGTATATTATTCAAATTTCCACCGCCAAACACCCTGAATTTACTAAATGTAAATAATATCGTCAATGTGTCAATAAAATAAAACTGGGAAGAAAACTAATCCAGAATTAGAATGTATGGTTAAAGCATATTTAATTTTAAAACTCAAGTACCGCGAAATTAAAGAAAAGGTCAGAGTTTAGCCATGATATTGAATTTCCTACCATTTATCGAATTAAAAATAAAATCGGAATTAGAAGATCTGCAAAACTTCAAGGACTTCGAACACCTCCAGTAGTTAGGACTCCGAAAAAGATGGACCGAAAATCCATGGACAGACTTGTCTTTACCTCCATGGAGAATTCCCCGGGTCAACGAGAAATGGCAAGAAGGCTTAAAGTCAATCAGTCAACTGTGCAGAGAGTTATCAAGAAAACACTTAAGAAGGTAATTCATAATTCATTTTTATCATTATCAAGGTGTTTGGCGGTAGAAATTTGAATAATACACATAAATTAGCTCGATCTGAATTGGGGAGGAAATAAAGGAAAAGTTTGGTTTGGAAAGGAAGAAAGGTTTTTTTCGGATTACAATACGCCTTTTGTACATATACTACTTGTTTGTGAGTGTTGTGAGTACGTTTATTTGTATTTTATTTTGCTAAAATAAATAATGGTTGGAGTAAACACGGAGAAAATGTCGGAAAGTATTTGTCTCACCTTAGCCCCTATTTACTTTACAAAAGACTCGAATTTGAGGACCAAATATTCCCAGATGGGCGGGAGGAGAAGAGATTTAAAAGTAAAGTTATTGCAACCGTTATCTTTCTTTTATTATTGGGAATTGAGACATTAGAAGGATTTGGAAAACGGGAATGTCCACCATCACTGACATTGCTTGATTTATTTATATTTATTGTCTCTCCCTCGATGGTCTATAAAATGGCGAGAGAAAGTCCAAGTGAGTTATTTGACTATCCAGTGAGATATAAAAGACTTTCCCCGCCCGTGTCCGACCTCTAATAGCTTATATAATAATAATAATTCGACGTTTACATTCCTTATATGTTTTCCATCCAGGAAACATGTAGGTATTATATGAAATGTATATGTGTAGCCTTTTCATATTTCGTGTGTAAATTGTGTAAGGACTCAAATGGAATTGGGCCATTAAGTGGAGTAACAAATGAACGTAATTGATGAGGAGGATGCAGGTAGATTTGGCTCGTTCAATGAGGGGATGCTCGATTCGGCCTGGGATTAGGCTTAGGGAGTATACGGGGAGAAGGATGAGGAGATAGGGAGAAGGTTTACACACCACCGACACAGCCATCCCTCCTAATAATAGTGGAAGTTAATCCGACGGATCCGAACCTCCGACCCACACGAAAATCCTCCAGGCAGAAGGGACCGAACAAGTCAGAGATGCCCGAGCGATACAAACTCGCACGTGATTCATTAAATGATAAATATCAAATTTTCAATTTTAATTTCCCACCAATAAGTTTTTTCAGGGCAAAACGTGAGTCCAACAGCGAGTTGAATCTGAGTGAGTGGATTTATAGAAGAGCCTAGGAGGAATGAAATACATATATTGATATACCTAATACTCATATATACCTATTATGTATGGCCCGAGCTGAATGAAAGCATTTATGTATATAAATAAATATATCCAAAGTGTCTCTTTCCACTCACAAGGTTGCATTAGATGATATTCCACTCGCGTCCTTTGTGCATGTAAATGTGAGTGTAGTTAGAGAAGGCAGGGGAGTTTGTCTAGCCAAGTTATTGCCATCAGGGAGGAGATTAGGGTGCAATAAGTAATGGCCCTCGGCTTAATAATATCTTTTTCAGCGGCTTCCTCTCTAATGCTCTCCCCCTTTGGAAAGTGACTTTTTCTCCCTCGCTTCCTCATCCCACCGCAATCTTACCCTTTGAACACGCTTCTTAGTACCTACAATTAAAACCCTGGATCGATCAACATACTCTGTCCCAAAATCATATACATGTCACAAAATCATGGTCTTGTCCGAAAATCTCAATCTTCATGAATAAATAAACCATTGAGATCTGATCAGTCAATATGGAAATTCAGCGGCATGGATTTTTTGAGTGATTCAAGTTCTAGATAAAGATTCTCCTTGTTTAATAGCCTTATTTACTAGTCAACAACGGGGTGAGATGGTATATTAAAATGCATAATTCATCAGGGTTGGCTATTAAAGAAGGGCGATATAACAAACCTGTGATTGCATTGTTGGCAAGCGAAGCACTCGAGATGGTACACATTGTTCCGGGCCCTCATGACCATTTCAAAAGCCGGGATGACTTTTGAACAAGCGGCACAGTAGCCCGTGCTCCCGAACAATCTCAAATAGTCGCGCTTGCACAGGATGAGATTCGCCTTGGTGTAGAGCGTTGAGCCAACTTCGCCCAGTCGACAATCGCAGCACCCGCATTTTAAGCAATCCTCGTGCCAATACATGTCAAGGGCCTTCAGCAGAAACCTGGACAAATCAAAAAGCCTATGAAGACTCATTCACAAATTGTGGATCAATGAGCGTCTGTATATAAATATATAGTTAGGGTCTTTTCCTCTTTTTCGAGAGAATGCATTTACAGGGTGGTGCAAATCTAAAGTGACATTTTAGATAGGAATCTCCATGTTAAGTGTGACTTTAGATATGCACCACGGTGTATAAGTATTATATATGTATATTTAGTCAAAAGTGAGGATTTTAAGAAGGTACTCAATATGCAATACATTTTCCAATCGACTAATTTGGACTCAGAATTCTAACGTTATTGGCCTAGCGTAAAACGTGAAGGATATTAAGTAATTGTTAAATGTAGGGAAATTGACGTACTTGGTTGAAATTTGAAGAGAAATTCACAAGTTTGAAATTTGAAAGCTCATTGAAATTATTTTAAATATCGGAAGCTTCGAGAGGGAAAAGTTTAGTCCTAATGGGTGCACAATTCTCAGTTTCAACTGTAAGTCTAATCTTTGTAAATAAATTTCAATTCTGTTCGTATTTGGGCCTTTATAACTATTCGTAAATGTCCCAATGGTATGAATGTAGACATTTTGAAAGAGTAAGGAGAAAGGAAGTGGCCATTGAGGAAAGCTCCTCCACAGGAAAACCTCCATACATAGTTGATGAGAATTAGCATTTTAAACTGAGAGTGAGGGACGTGAGTTGGAAATGAATTGGGGCGATTATGAACGCGTCTCTCCCTCATTCTCCCTTTTTCACTTAATTGTCCTCGTACTTGGAGGGGATAATTGAATGAGAGGTGGGAGGAAATCCTCGACCGCTCGTAACTTTCCCCATTAGGCTCACGGAGCCGCGGCGCTATGATGGAAGGAGGGGGGCAGAAGTTCAACGGTGGCGGCCCGAGGAACCAGACGCCACTTCAATAAAACTCCAACCCAAATAGAAGAAGAATGTAGAATTGAAGACCCAACTTTGTCACTTTGCCCTGAGCCGAGTCGAGGCATTAAGAGGAAATTGCTTCAGTCCCTCTTTTATAGAGCCAATTGGCCGGGGGAGATTAAAGGGGGGAGATCATATGTGTATGTATGAATGCGTGGAGGGACACCTGTCAGTGATCTTCTTCCCGCAACCGGCACATTCCTTCGGGGCCTCGGGGTTTCCCACCTCCGTCTTCAGATTCATCATCCTGGAATAAAGGAAAAACCCGAATTTAGTCCCAATGTCCCTCGGTGTTCATGAGTAATTTTTCCTGTCGCTCGGGGCCGGCAAGATTTCATTGTAGCAATCGTATAAGTTGCGTAACTGCCATTGTAATTGCTTTTCCAAAATGGTCTATGAGGTTTAAAAGTCAAAAGTGAGGAAACTTTAAACATTAAAAAGTGAATTTGAGAAGTGTTTATGACTTTGTCATTTTCAAGCACAAGAATTATTGTTCCGAGATATTCACACTGAATTACTGACTTACTAACAATATGTATAACTTCCATATCATATATGACTATCATATATACACATATAATATAATATCAGGATGAAATATCTGGTATAAATGGGTATAGCGAATATAATTCACGTCAAAGACGCGTGTGATCAAAAAGACCTATTGAATGACTATAAGTTATTATTTACCAATTGAGACCTTTGAGGAAAATTATAAGTGTTTGAGAGATACATGAATGTTAAGAAAGAGATGTGGCATTCCTTCACATTCGCAGGTATAGGTAAGCCTGTGTGGATCTGTTAGGAGTGTTGTGAATGAATGGAGATCTCCAAACGGATGTGGTGTTGATGGTAAGGTGTGTTGGGAGAAAGGCATTTTGTTCTCTTATTGGACTTGTTTCCCACTTTGGAGACTTTTCTGGTGGAGTGATGTGGGGGAAGGAATCCATTCAAATGGAATTTTGTGAGTATGGGGATAGGAGGGTCATTGAAGAGCAGATTTGTGGGCCGGCCCTCTCTCGTGTCTCTATAGAGGGAAATGGGCAATCGGGAAAAGGTGTTCTTATATATCTTATTGTGGTCGAGAGGAGGAGGACGCTGGGTGAGCGCGATCCCCTCGACAACTCCGGAATGGGGAGAATCGATTTGAGAAACGAAATTGGAATTCGGGCCTTTTTGAAGGTCTGGCAAAAATGGCATTTGGGGTACAATGGAGATTGTAATCTGGGCAGAGGTAGAAGAGAAAGGTACGTTGGCTCTGAGATCAGGGCGGTGAATGGCGTTAAAAATTGTTGATTTTTGTCGCTCGTCTCTCCCGCCTGTCCTCGGCCTGATCGAAAAGGAGGTCCATTACCCTCCGCCATACATCTTCGCCAGCCCTTTTGCCCGTCCGAGGCCCAAAAGAAAAACCCAACCATCTATTCCCAACTTGATAAGATCATAATTGAGTCGAAGTGACACAAAGATTTGCACACGCCGGAGTCAGCTCTCTCCAATTCCTCCAAACTTGTTACACTCGCTAGGCTGATAAAAACCTCGGCGGATCGGTTTTTCATCGAAATGACCCGGAGACAATCCTCCTCTTTTCCGACAAATTCAGCAGCTTTTTCCTCCTGACCACGGGAGATACACCGAGAGAGACTTTGAGTTAAACCCAAATCCTATTACGTCCCGACGACGGGAATATTCCTCGTCCTTCTCCTCGTGTCATCAGTTAGCCTTTGGAAATTCACACGACTGTAGAATTTTACATATACGCGAATTTGTATTCTAGTCAATTTAAATTGACAAATTGTTCATCATTCAAATGAAAGAAACAATTTAAATTTTGCAACCTGCAATCCTTTTTTAATTTAATTGCTTAGAGTATTTTGGTCAAATCCCAATTATTCCCAATTTTCTTAATTGAGAATTAAATATTTGCAAGATTCCTCGAATAATTCACTGTGTAATGTGAACGTCCCAACATCATTTACCAAATTTGAATTTCAGAAAGAATCATTCACCTGTTAAAGGTATATAAATTTTGAAAAGACTTTCTATGAGTGGTGAGTATTTCATGAGCATTTCGGACAGGAAAATCTCATTTCTGAGATTTAATTTTGACAGAGGTAATATATACGAAGCTATATGTATTTTATGTTAGCCTAAGGTTCTTGTTCTTCATTCATGATCCAAGTGAGCGAGACTAATGTATACGTGGAATTTATACGGACCTTTAACTTTCTATTTTACTCACTTGAGGACATAATTCCTGGAGTTTGAAGAAGGAAAGGAAATCCCAATTCTCTTATGAATTCGGCAGGTTGCGAAATTTGACTAATTAATAAATTTCAACCTCTTGAGTATCATTTAAATTCTCTCAGACTTTAAATAAATAAAGTCATACTGGCATAAAAAAGAAAACAATCAAATTTGAATTTAACTTAAAAGTGAAAACTACACAGCCAAGTTCATTTTCCGCCTTAAAGGGACCTCGAGAAAATAAAAGAAATGAAAGGTTATTTACTTAAATTTATTCTCTTTACCTGTTTTAGTATCACAAGAAAAAAATATAATTTGTGAACTTCATCAAAAGATGCTAATTAATTTTGTAACAAAATATTTTTTATATTATCACGGTCTTAAAATTCATTAATTAAAATTTTGAGTTCTTTTATGCGAGTATATAATAATTAGAATAATAAGAATTAAAAGTTAAATAAATATATTGGGTTTGAACTAAAATTCACATGTAAAGCGCATCTGTAAATATGTTGATTAAAAAGTACCTATCTGTAATATGTATATTTTTATATAGAAATATGTATGTGTATGTAATACATACACGCATGAATGTGAATTATATTAATGATATCCATAGTCATACTTACATATTAGGAAAATCCTTTTTTATAATAGGGTACAATATTTGAATATGTATTCTTATAATATAAAAATTAGTCTTATTATTATACATAGTTAGTTATCTTTCCTTGCGAAAGAAATAATAACTGCCATTTAATTAGTTAGAAAAACTTTTTCATATACATTACATACCATACTCCTTAATTAATTTGCATGGAAAGTTGTGGATATATTCCCTATAATTGTTTGAGAAGTATTGTATTTGCTTTCCTTATTAAAAGTACTTCAAATGAATTTATTTATGTGAAGCATCTGTTAATTAAAAGTTGATTTTATTTTGATTGTTATTAAAAATGATTAATTGCCGTCAACGGGTCGTTTGGGTCCTTTCGGATTCGTCTTTATGAATAAATCGTTAATGAGTTAACTCCGCGAGTTTAGAAAGGAAAGATTGAAATCAGTAATGGGAGCCCGGTCTTCTGAATATTATGGAGGGGAAATGAATTGAAGTATTTAAACTTTATAATTAAAATTGATTGCCTTATCAAAAGTTTTTGAGCCTTTATTGTTTGCTTTAATTCCACCTAATGCGCATTTACTTTTGGAGCTCTCGAATGTGTTTGAGGAAATTAATTTCATTTTACTTTTAATCTATTCGTAAGTAGCCTTGCATATTAATGAACATTTGTGAAGGGAGGAGGAAAGGAGAGATTTGTTGACGCAACTACTTTGTAAGACTCGCCCCGCCACGATGGAACTAATTCATAACTTGTTTGAGAAAATGGGCCCGTTAAACGGAGTAGCTTTTAGGGAAAGTCACTAAGGAGAAAAACGGAATGTGAAATATGCCCTTTCCCGCCCTCAATTAATTAATCTCCTCTCCAAGACCCATTTGGTCATAAGTTTATTAAGCGACGCCCAAACCGCTCTTATCAAACATTTAAATATTCAAACCCAATTGTAATCAAATGAGGATGTAAATCAAAGGAAGTAAATATAAACAAACCTTCCTATTCCTCCTAGAGCTTTCTGGGAAACTTTCGAGCTTTTTCATATCTTCCACTGACGAATCTCTTGGTAAATTCCCTTCATGTGACTTGAGAGTCTGTAGAGAATTCCAAGGAGGTTTCCTCAAAATGAGCAAACAATAAGTTGCTAATAAGAAACTTGTGGGAAATGCAATTAAAATCCGCATACCATGTAAAATAATTAGCGAAAACAAATAATCAAACAGAACTCAGTCGGACTCAAGGAATACATATGATTTTTTAAAATCATATTACAAATTCATGAAATAGATCAAACCATGAGACGTAATGGAATGGATTGGACGTCATGAATGCGAGAGTAATTCTATATATTTAAGTCAAAAACTATGAAATATAATTTCAAGCCCAATTTATTCTTTTTTTAGTGGTCGAACGAGGAAGATGATGCCAAATGACTTATTACATGTAGGGGAGACTGGAGACGGTTATGACAGGGTACAATTAAGACACCCTTGATCTTAACTACTTGCGATTAAAGTTTAATAAAACTAAAATTAATCCAAGATCATATTAAAAGAAGGAACATGTCAACAAGTTTTTGTCAAATTTTATTAACATTAAAGACAATTAAAAATAAAATAAGTATATTTTGACACTGTGTTCCAAGAAATTACAATCTCATTAAAACTTGACTACATTAAAATCAGAATAAAAAATTAATGATGATTAGATTTATTTAATCTAAATTCAGTATTTATGGCAGTTTATTAAAGAAAATGATTTAATTCTAAAATATCAAATTAAACAGCAATTTAAGTCAATTGGGGACAGTTAGAACACATCGATTGGGGACAATTAGAACAGTATTTTACTATGATGTAAATAAAAAAAATTATGTTTTTGATTTAATCATCTATTTGACCTTTAATGGTTGGATCATGAAATAATTATGTAAAATATGATAGTTAATAAATTGCAATCTAAATGAGTATCTTTAAAATGAGTAAAAAAATAAATATGGAAACCAAATGATATTGAGTTCTAAAGATATTAAGAATTACTCACAAATCTACATAATTTTACACATCTTCATAATTTTAATTTGTATAAAACAAATAATCTTTTTAAGATTACTTTATTTATAATGAATTAATTAATTTTAACGAAAACTTATTAATTAAAGTTAAATTTAAGGTTGCCCTAATTGTATCTAATACTGGGGACGATTTGGACAAGATAATTAATTTAAATGAGAGCTAATTACAATTAAACTAAATTCGTAATTTCAATTTTAAATATTGAAATATAATCCTTTGAAAGGTACAGGCTATATAAATCGGCATAAATAAGCGTATGTTAATATATATAATTTATGATTTCATAAGTGTTATAACTATCCCCAGTTTCCCCCTATATTTTTTTCAAGAAACTTATTAAAGGAATCTCAGGCCCAAAAACAATTTTTTCAAATTGAGGATTCAATAAGATCTCTTAATTCGCAATAAGTAATAATATACTAATTACTTACTTAAAACATATAAATTACAAGCGAAAATAATCGAGGAAAGAAGGATTGGATAACTATTATGAATATAAATAAAGTCCCCAAGGAATGAAACTCGAATAAATCCCAAATATGGATGAGTTTAATAGAGAAACTGGATCTCAAAAATGAATCTCCTAATGATGAAGAGAGTGACAAGGAAACAAATAATACATAAACTTAGGTATAAAAATAGAATATTTATAAGGGGATCATGGAGGCTTAACATATACACGAATACAAATTGTAAATACCTACATATAATATTCATGTAAATGTTTATGTATATGACTGCTTATTATCCAATAGCATATACATAGGTAGATATGTAAAAATTGTTCCTCCTTTTGTATTTATTACCTAAGCGAGTACTGAGAGATTTTAAATTGGGTTCAAGAGGGGTTTTCTCCTCAGAACGACGTCGCTCGTCCCCTCATCGGATCCCGATACTAATGGGTTCTCCCTAATCATGTTTCCACTGGACATGTTTCCTATTATGACCTCCTCTGAGTTGTTAAATTGGCGCGGAGAAGGAAAACCCGGGTTTCGGACTCTCCGTATGTGGCCAAATCCCCTTCACGTCTCCTCTAAGGAACTCTTTGAATAGAAAAGATGGGAATTGACCACAGGGTTGAGCTAACTAGCTCTGCTCGCCTCAAAACCTCAAGACCTGTCGTCCGGGAGACCCAACGTGCCCATTACCATATTTATTCTCCATTCACTATATGATCACTATACATTTATACATATGTATGTCTGTATATTATTCACAAACTTCTGGATTTGACCAAAGTAGAGAAGTCACTTATTTTTCATCAAAACACTTTTTAACAATCCTCCAAATCAACAAGCATCCAAATCCTGGATTGATAGACTTTTTCATCATGGAATCGACTACTTGTAGTATTTCAATTCATTATTAATGTTAATGCGAATATTCAAAGAAACCTGCCTTTATTATATGTAAAGCTACATGGTAATTTCTTCACCGTGACTAACACGGTGTTCAAAATACATAAATGTGAAAAGAAATGGGGAATAATTGAGGAATCTTATCATATCAATGAATCCAGACTTTCATCATTAAAAAATTGTAGCTCAAATTTTTTCTAATAAAATTACTTCAACTCAAATAACTTTGGAAAATTAATTCACAATGGAATTCACACAATTGTCATTGTGAATATTCTTTCATCCTATCATTCCCTTTAATTAATACATAAATATAAGAAAAGAACTTTTTTCAATTTCCTATCAATATATAACTCATAGCATAAGAAGAATAAGTCCATCGCTTCACTTACAATCTTATAATCATTTGTTAATGAACTCCTCTTACCAATAGTCAATCTAACTTCCCAAAATAGAAAAACAAAAATTGAATAATATGCTTAATTATATAATATAATAATATATGAAGATTCACATATACTTACATATTGATTAAATCACTGGAAATTTCGATTCTCCGTCACCTCAACCTAAAGAATTGTTCCAATTAAAACATTTATTTATATAAACATACATTTATTATATTTAGCCCTAAATATAGTTTTCGACGTTTATAATTATTTATGTGAGAATTCTAGCCATACATGTAATTCTATTATTCCTAGCCTGAGCAAATTGAGTGAACCGAGTTGTGTGAATAGTCCGGAGCTCAAGCTCATAAGAACTCCATCTATACTTTTGTAATCTCCGAATATCCCCAAAAAAGTGGGAATTAAGAGGGAGAGGAAAGTAAATGAGTTTATTTGTCTCTTGGCACTCTTTGGCTCGAGCGGAATAAGCGAGCCATGATAGGGCTAGGGCCAATGCGGTTGTAGCGGGGGAGATAAGGCGACGGGTTTCTTTAATATTTTTAAAGAGGGGCAAGGGTACAGTAAAATAATCGGCGGCCCCGAATCCGCCACTAATGACATGCAATCAGGGTTCGACGCCACGAGAATCCATTATGAGATTTAAAGACTTTCTCTCCACTTTGTCCTCTCCACGTTGCGTTGGCTGGAGATCCAAGGAAAAGGAGGGAGGAATGGGAAACACGAGGGGCGGACAAATGTTCTCTCAATGGAGAGAGAAGCTAATAAGCTTACACGCTATCTCCACCAACATCCAATTAAGAGGATGATGAGGAGTTTTTCGGGTCGTAGAGAGTAAAAGGAAGTGGAAGCGTCTCTTTTCACACTTTTCCACTTTGCCTTGGAGTTCCACCCCTTTGGATCCACCTTTGACTTCTCGTCCCTCCTGACAAACCAACTGGTCTTTTCCGAACGGCGACTCCGGGTTGAATAATGCAAATATTTGCATAGAGCCAAAATGAGGGATCGCATTTAAGTAAATTCCATATAATGACTGAATGAGGGAGAAGGATCAATTTGATTTTCATTAATGCTCATAGCTAATTAATGAAGG
Organism: Neelides sp. FZ-2019; assembly: GCA_009869795.1. NCBI lineage: Eukaryota > Metazoa > Arthropoda > Collembola > Neelipleona > Neelidae > Neelides > Neelides sp. FZ-2019. Next base: position 115,897 of record VJMY01000053.1, on the reverse strand, counting down.
AACATTAATTTCCGTGAGCTCACGGAGGATTAAAAAAGGCGGGAATCTTCTGGAACTGGTAAAACTTTTAGTTTTCCTCTTTCACTGCTGAGAAACTTATTGTATTCACTCCATGAAACGAAACTTTGGCTTGATTAGTCAAAACGGGTCTGAATGACACTGAGATTCTTTCAAGGAAGAAAAATCTTTCCCCCCAAATCCTCAAGGTCTTGTAAATTAGAATTGATGGAATGGCACTCACAATTAAGGTTTTGAGTAGAAGGAGATTCATTATAGCCGCTTTGGAAGGCTCAATTAAATTAATAACTATATGCACATAATGAAAAATCATTTTCAAATTGAAGAATCTCGAAAAGACTTTCTTCCTCGAATAATGTAATAAAGGAGACTCGACGGGGATTTGGCCATGAAAAATGAGAAGTCTTTAGCCGAGTTTCCAATAATCTCCTCTGGCTTTCCCAAAGATGCCACATTGGTTAATTAGAAGAGACGTTCCTTGTGACCCGTCATTTTACCCCTTTTGAAAATCATTCATTCTGATCCAACCCCGGCCGTCCTAATGAATCCATTCAATTTATTCCCCTCTGAGTCTCGCTTACACTCAGGATCCATGAATTCCCTGTGAAATACATACAACCCGGATCTTGTCTAAATTAACTCCAATCAACTAATTAGCTCTCCTTTCTACCTCCAAACAATCTCCTGACCAATAACGACAAATTCACCCAATTCTCCTTCCACTTCTACATTTACAAATTACAGATATAACCCATATTTAAACTTTGGTTTCCAAAAGCTTTAATAGGAGCTTTTGAAAATTGAATGAATACCAGAAAGGTACTTTTGTTTTTCATCATAATAAGGGAAATGAATACTATTATTATTAGCTATTTATTAGAAGCTATGATGGAATCGGGCATTTGTATGTGTGTTTGTGTGTTTTAAAGGACAAATAAACTTGGTTTATTTGTCTACCATGGAGAATGAACGGGATTCCTCTACTGGTCTAATAATTACTAATTATTCCTCACTCCGGGTCTAGTGATTAATTAGCTGTTTGGAACCCTTGGGTTTTGTTTCCCAGGTTCCAAAGGGGGCGAGAGGAACGAAGGAACGGGGCGGTGCGAGACGGGTTAATTGTCTTACTTGCGAGCCGGGGTGAGGGGAGTCTTGAGAGATTAGGGCCGGGGATCTGTCTGCTCGGGTGTTGGGCTAACTGTACCAATATCGGGTCTCTCTCGGAGCTAAATACTCCACTTGAGAGAGATGTGGGCTACAGGCGCTTGCGTCTCTCATTTACCATCATCACATTTACATTTCACATCCTGCTCCCCATTAGAAACCTGTGTGAGGGGGAAAGAGAAAACACCCCATGGAGTCACTTAGGAATCCAGTGATCTTTGATCAACTCGGTCCATTCTCATTACAGGACGCTCCAACGTGTCCAAAATGTCTACGCTCCTACGCTTTCAATCTCACAGAGGACTTTGGTCAAAAATTAACATTCTATTACTTTGGAAGATATGAGTCCTTCCTGGTTTCTCATCCATAACTAATAACTTTGTCATACATAGTAAACATGCCCTCTATTCACTTACTTTTCTTACGAAATGAATTAAAATCTTGTTTAGAGATTTTTAAATTGTCAATATAGAAATCTTTTAGAATTGTCAGATTTTTATGAATTACCTTGAGGGTTTAATACTCTGGGACATTTTAAAGATTTTGATATCATTGGTCAGTGAAAGCTCGAAAGAAAGTTCCGTGTCAAATAATTAAATGCATGCAATTTTTGAGTGAATTTTCTAGCTATCTAACTGTTAGTTCCAAAGGGATTATAAAAGTACATTAAATTATAATTTTACACGTTTCTAAATTTCATAGTAAATACGCATAATAATTATTATACGCGCAAATAAGATAACACTACTTACCTGGTACAATAATATTATTACTAGGTACTATTACAGCCTGAGAGATTACTAAGATGGCCCTCTCTAACTAAACGGATCGTGAGCAAGGGCTATCTTATTGTTAGTAATCTCTCAAGCTGTATATTGTGAAGTCATTGAAAAGCGCTTTGTTATTTATTGTGCATGTGTGTTATGTAACCTGATTGTATAATGAAGTCATTTAAGAAATTATTCATGTAAACATAGGAAAAGACAATAGATCTACTGGAGCATAAATGATATGGTAATCTGGAATTAATTCGGAGATAAAAGTTTTCGTTTGACGGGTTGAGCATAGAATCATCAATTATATGGCCGAGTAGTTTATTGATCCTGTGTCTTACATCATCGAAATCATCAAGTTGGTTTCATCAAATTTGCTTGCTCGTCGAAACCGACTTTTTTAAATGTCCTATACAATTGTGTTGTTAATGAGCCAGGAAAACCGCGTTAATTGAAATAATTCATGCAAGTCGATAGGCAGATGGATGGAATTTAATTATTAGTCGTTATGATCCCATTGTGAAATGTTTTTTCTTTTCCAAAGCTCCTTTCCCTTGCCAATTGAGCCACAATTTTAAGCTCTTTTTCCATCCAATGAAACAAAGGAAACATGTTCCTTAAAAGTACATAAAACATTTTAATTAGAAATTGAATAATTGGTCTTTTTCATTTCCAATGTTTTCTCGGCAAAAGTTGTTTTCCTGATGATCCAATGGCGAATGATTGTTTCGAACATAATGAAGATGAAAATGAGGTTTATGGGTGTTGGTGAGAAAAGATGAATGAGCTAATGAATGGGAATGGCATTTCATTATTGTTTTCCCTACCTCCTCCCACTGTCATCTTCTTTGAATAGAAAAGACTCCGCGGCTCGAAATGAAATATCATTTCAAATATGAGGAAAGAAATAATTAATTTAATTACAAAGAGCCCAGGAAGCAAGCCATTAGCTATTGTGTGGGAACTCTCTGGCTAATCTCCCTTGCGATGAGCCTCCCGACTCACATTCCCCGAATCGGAGACTCCGCACAATCTCCCGTCATGGGGAATTAAGAGGGGAAATGCCTTTGGTTCAAACAAATATTCCGCTCACGACTCTTCAAGTAATACTCAAATAAATCTAATCTACCTATAACATAAATATGGTGTATACTATAATTAGGTATATAGTAATTATTTTATATACCTACTTGTACATAATTAAAACAATTCAGAGTCATATACATATTTTATAATACATTGACAGATGATACATATCTGTGGGATCCTTTGCTGCTCACATACAAGGACCAGGTATATACCATCTGCAGGCATTATACATATAATATATATTGAGTATGAAAGAAACCCAAACATGCATTAAGAAAAACAATTATATTGTGTCCACACTCCTTCTCTTACTATTTTTAATTAATTTCCAAAACAAAATTTGGAGGAACCCCTGGGGTTTTCCAAGTCTTCATTACGTAATAATGGGAAAAATAGGAAAATGAAAGGAGTCCCAAGAGACTTTCCAGCCCCTCTGAGTGACGAGTGACAGATGTAAACAAGAAAACTCACCACTGAGTCCAGGTACGAACAATCACATAGAAAACATATTTGTTTGCTCGTGAGTTTAATTCCGAGCTTTCATACACACGATTTGTGGAAAATACCCAAGGGTCATAAAGAATTAAAAGGGTGGGGACAGGAATTCTGTGGGACTCATCGGACTTGCTGGACATTGTCCAAAATGTAAACGTCAAGGTTAATTCAGGAATTATGATCCTGAGCAAGCCCTCCACATATATTTGCCAAGAACTGGACGCAAATAAACCGAGTCGCTCATCTCTTATCCATGAGCATACACAGGAGTATTTACACTCCGCAGTGAAGGAATTCTCAAAGGGAAACTCCATATTAATTCACAGTTATTCAATCGTAATTCTTGATGTGAAATTTAAATTTCCCGGCTTCCGTTAAAAGTGTGTGATTCTTTATTTGGATCGTTTAAATAAAATAGAACAAATTGAGATCAAAAAGAGATTAGAAGAAGAGGAAAATATTTTGGGGTTAATGTTACCTTAAACTAATGGACGAAAACTCGATTTTATTTAATCATTTTACATTATAAGGTTACATTATACAATTACATTATATATATTACTTGAATTGGGATTGTAAAGTTGTAAATTTTATTTATGAGATTATTATTTGTAATTTTTAATTAAACCGTTTAAGAAGAATTAAAATGCCATAACTCTCGCGGATTTAAATTTGAATCCTGTAATAATAGGTATTACAATCTATAGGTTTATATAAGTAAAAAATAAAAAGTTAATTAATGAACATTTACAAAACTCGAATAAATAATAAAGTATAGAGTTTGGTTCTGAAGTTGAAGCTCGGTTTAATCATTAAATCATTATGTGATTTACTTTTCAGAATTCGCAAATACCAATTTGGATTGTGGAATTAAAAAGTGAAATCGAAATGAATTATTCATAATTGAAATTGAATTATTACTCAATCACCCCCCCAATCTGATTCAATGGATGAAAGTTGGAAGGATAATTGTTTTCATATTCTCTCGACTCCCATATGAATTATAGATGTGTTTCTCCCCAAATTGGAAATTAATATCAGAATAAAGGGCGATGAAATATTGACAGAAGATCTTCGTGCTTTGCATCCAAAACCCTCGATGATGATTTTTCTCATTTCATTTCTAAACTGAAGGATCCGCCAACTCCTTCATTTTTCCTATTTATGCAAATGAGGAAATTTTCCAAAACTATGCCTTTTTCTATTAGCAAAAAAGGCTTATCGGCATCATTTCTCCTTAAATCTTCCTTGTCAACTCTCTGTCTTTTAATTCATTATTTGTCCAATTTTTCTCATTTTCTCCTTTAAAAGGAAACGAGAAAGGCTTTAATTACTAAACTTTAAACATTAAATTTTACCCAACCTTGCCTTTGGATATAAGAAATGTATTACAAATATATTTTAAATTATCTTGAACTATTGTTTAAAAAATGAAATTATTATAAATTTTAAATGAAAATCTTACCTGATTATTTAATGGCAAATAATTTTCCTTGGTAGTAGCAAAAATGATAGGAGCTTCAAGAATGGGGAAAGATGAGAAAAGATTAAAACAAGTTTTGAGGAATGCAAGAAAGTGAAAGTTTGTTAAGAAATTAGAACTTTGGCCATTTGAACGTGAAACGAAAATGGTTTAATTTCCCTAATAATTCCAGCAAAGTATCGCAGTGGGGGGAAGATTGAGCATAAGATAGCCAATGCTCATTTTTCCCTTTCTTTTCCCTGGTGGGTTTGGGAGAAAGACTCCTTGCTCCTTCATCTCCATCGAGTCGAGAATAATAGAGAACCGAGTTGGCTTTGGGGTCTGATGAAGGACTTGGGCGATAAGAATGATTATCTCCATATCTCCTCTCATTACGAGGCTCGGAGTGTGAGAGAGGCGGGATTGTTCTTATCTGGCCTTTACTTACACTTACTACCCAATTACGCTCCCTTGTTCCGATGTTCAAGCTCTGCGAGAAGAGCCAATGTGGAGGGCAATGAAGGGAGCACTTGAGACATTCCACCATGCTTGATATAAAAAGAATCCTCGACTCAAATCCCCCCAAGAAAAGCCAAATAGGCCGGAGGGATCAATGTTGTTCCAAATGTTCTTTGCACACACCCACTTCGTCCCATCTCAATGACTAAACTCGCATCCTTCTAATCGGCCCAATCCATGAACTTCCCACACGTTCTCTTGGTTCAAACGTCTCTCAGGTCTCCCGACTCGTCTTCGGACGTCGCGGGGAAACAAATGTTGAGCATCTTAATTGCTCCCATGAACAATCTAATGATTAGCTGTCTGGACGCCAACGCTAGAGCCTCGCCATCCAATACATCTAAATAGAAAATATAAGTTTGTAAAAGGGATTCATGTGAGAAAGAGCCTTTACCACGATGAGCTAATGCATAATGAAATCATGAAGACTCGGTTTTAGTCAAGTCTAATAAAATTTAATAAAATCAAATATGATTGAAGTGATTGACTTTCACTTCAAAGTTAATTAATGAGAGAATTAATCGACTTTAAATTTTAAATGCTATTAAGTTGTGGGACTACTCTTGGGCTAACGAGGAAATAAGAAAGGGTCTCAATTCCAATGTAATTTTTACTCATTTTTTAGGTAAATTGGCCCATTAGGGATGAAGGATGGGTGGGGAAATAATAAATTAATTAAATATGTCGTTTTGGCTTAGGTTCCCTGGTGATGATGGAGATATTTAATTTTGCTCAAAAAGGAGAAGAAGAGGAGGAATTGTTGAGAAAAGGAATGAATTGTGTCTGAGCCTTGAGATTGTGAGATTTCAGGGTTTTCTGAGGGAAACAAAAGGCTGTGGATGAGGCGCGAGTTATTAATATGGAGGCATCATAGGGGACAAAGTTGCAATTTTGGGGACGGGAGGGGGGAGGCGGGAGAGGCTATTCTCTTGTTTTAATTAGGTGCTAAAGTTTCTGGTGGCTTTTTGTTTTTCCTCCTCTCGACGTTCCTCCTGGATTGGAGGGAAAGTCGAGAGACACAAGAGTTCTCTGCATTAATTAGGGAATTTATTTGTAATTACTCCAGAGTTTTGGATTTTCTCAAGAAATGGAAAGGAGGAGATTGCTAAGTTTATAATAATAATCGTCTTACCAGATGGCTCACATTCGAAAATGACACAAAACTAATTAAAATTCTCTTGGGTCCCTCGGCCGACGTCCTCACAAAGCCCCGTCCTTCCCACCCGAGACTCTCCCACCTAACAGTCCAACACTCCATGCAAACTTTCCCCAAATCCAGTTCAATGAACTTCATTTTAATTTAAAACCTGGAGAGACAATCTCATAATTGCAAATGCATTTACATTTAATCAATTTCCCACTCCTTCAAACTCCTACCAAGGACTTTACTCAAAAAATTAATTGAGCTCAGTGTTAATAAGAAAATTCTAAATGTTTAATAATAAATATCTCAATATTTATATTATTATAATATAAAATAGTATCATTACATTATCTAGGTTTATATATTATATAAATTGTATATAAATATGAATATAAATAAATATGTGTATAAGTTTGCATATTCAGATGAAGCAATTGAGGAAAAGATGAAAGTCATATTTTCATCTGTTTGATGTTTGGAGAGTTTGGACATTAAAATGATAAGTTTATGATTCCCATGTCAGAGTTGAATTGAGATTGAAGGAACCATAAGATTCTCAATGCCCTCCATGTTCTGAGAATAGAGAGAAAGAAAGGAGTCCGAGATGATAGGAGCTCTTTGGTTTTATTGACCTTCTTGGGAGACTAGAGAGATAACGTCCATTATTACAGATTACCCAAACTAGCCTTGTAGGAACAAGAAGATGGGCCATAATGATCATACTCATGGGATATGTCTTCCGGACCCTCAACGAGACTCAGATTCGGAGGATAAGGTCAAGAGATCTTCTTTTAATTTATAACATCACGTTGACTTCAACTCGTTTTGTTAGAGACGAAAAAAGGACACAAATATTCATCTCACTTTCAGTTATTCTTACGCTATTCTCAATTGTTCAGGGTTCTAATAATGTTCAAGATTCTCCAAGGCACGATTAATTTAGTGGAACCTTCGTTGTTGTTACATTTTCGTTAAAGCGGCTAATTTAATTACTAACAACGAGAAAATTATCAAAAGTGTCCATTGGATAAATTGGATTTGAAAATTCTTTTATGACTTCCAATTTGTCTTTAAATTTTTGACATTTTTTAATGGAAACTTTGTTCCACTTGGTTGAGTTGAGAGACCGAAGTAATGAGAATTTATATAAAAGCTCAAAATTGTTAATTCTTATATTTTAATAAAAAACTACAAAATGCTATTAACTAACTACACAATAGTGTTATGTAAGCTGTATTATAATTAATGAAGTAATGTGTTAATGAAGTTAATAAACAGTAGCGAAAGATGATTTTCAGACCCATTTTAGTGTTTATCAGGAAATGATGCTTGGGGGAAGATTTGCTCCTGATTCCCCGATCTGTTTCTATTATTCTATCCGGTGGCGTTAATTAAAGGAAGGCTGAGATGACTCGCGGAAGGAGCGGAAATGAAGGGAAAGTGAAAAGTGGATTTTTCACGTTCCTCCTCATCAAGATGATGGTCGTGGGGGAAAGGGGCGTTTTTCTCTCGCATTACCCGGAGAGTCACCCGAATAAAAAACATATACATGCACCTAGGGGTATGTTGTATGTATAATAGGAAGGGAGGAGGCCGGGAGCTGATTGTGGCGTTTCCTCCCTTTTTTCTCTTCCTCTCTCCACTTCCTAATACACTCTGAGAGATCACGGTGAAATATTTATGTCATCTTAATGAACGTGACGCTACTTAGACTTCATATATATGCATTAATGATGGGCCCTTCTTTTTTAATTTTCTTTTCTCCTCATTCCTTTCCCTTCCCCTCGGAAATTTTAATTAAAGTATATTGACATTCATAATTAAGTTTTTTCTCTCCTCCGCCCGTCTTCCTTCATTCACATCAAGTGGAGGGTGAGGTACAAATCAGAAAAAATGCTTCCTGGAAACACACATACATCAAACACTCATGTACAAACACTGGTTTAATACCTTTTTTACAAGAATTTTCTAAGGTAACCTGAATAAGGATAATAGATAATTGAATTAGTATTTTCCCGATGTGACCAAAAGATTTCGGTTGCTTTATTGAAAGTAAAGAATAGTAAATAGTATTTCATGTAAGTAATTGATATTTTTATATATAAGCATATAATATTTAATTTTCTAACTAATGATAAGCGAAAAAAGCTGAAAATCCATTGATAATGTAAAAAGTTTAATAACAAATTCTAATTGTAGTTTTTCAGTTTTTCAGGAAATAAGGAATTCTCCTTCCCCTTGCAAATCTTCTAATTTTGTTTGTAACCATCTGCCATGGAAGATATATATTGAATCTATTATATAACTTTATGTAATGATGTCTATATATTGTATAAAGCATGGAAATATTTGTAGTCCAAAAATCGTCTTTTGCGTTATTTCATTGTGCCATTAAAAATTGGCAAGGAGCGTGCATTCTCAAAGAAAAATAAGAGTTTTGAATGAGGAAAATGAATTTATTATTTTCAATGTTAATTAAAAATCAAATTCTCCAAGTGGAGAAGAACAAAAAAAATTGTTAAATGAATTAGAATAACAAGAACATAGTTTAAGTACAATTTAATTATATAACAGTATTAATGTAATAAAGGCTGAAACAATGGTGGAATGAAATGAATCTTGGGAAGATTCTAATCCTTGTGGATCTTGGTGTCGAAAATATATTCTCCAAGTCCTTTCCCAGCTCGGGCCAATTGAGTGATCATGTCGGAGAGTTCCTTCTGTGCACTCACTTGTTCCTCCAGGAACTCTGACTCGAGGAAATCAGCCAAATGGGCGTCTTCATAAGTACCAGCCTCCTTATGAAGTAACAAGAGCGTCTGAAAAAACAATCGGATTAATTAAATATTTCATCAAATAATAAAAACAAGATAAATATTAGTAAATAGCTGTAAAGGAAAATAACCAAACTTTCAAGATAAAAAGTTGTCTTAAAAGTATTGTAATAAAGGATAAATAATAGTTGTTGTTAGGCGCCATAATTTTTCCGTTCCAATTTAAATTGATTATCAAGACCATTGATGAGATAAATCCTTGTATTCATTTATCTCATCGAGTGTAGACATAACAGAGAAATAGAGAATCATTGGAAAACAGTTTAGGAAATTCACATGTGAGTGTTCATGTCTGTTGTAGGTTTTACAAACGCGTTATGGTCGTTAGGAAATTAAATGCTTGTTTGAAATCCGAGTTGTTTAAAGTACAAGGGTTTTCCTCCACAATAATAGGAGAGTCGATGCGTCGCAGTGGAGTTATTCCTGTCAATGGGGCTATCTAATCTCCCATGACGACCCTCTTGAATATCAACTTACTTGATTAACTTTCTTCTCCAACTCGAGAGCCGCAGTGACGGCGACGAGTGGCGAGTCCCAAGCATCCTGCGTTGGCTTCGAAATTGGCTGAAGAACGATGCGTCCTCCGCGTTTGTTCTGATACTTCATGAACTTCTCGGCGTGTTCGCGCTCTTCGTCAGAGCATTTCTTAAAGAACTTGTGCATGCCGGGGAAGGCAACGTCCTCGCGGTCAAAGTAGTACGCCTGGAAAATAACAACATTAAAAATTAATTGACTTGCTTGTCCACTCCTTTATGAAAGACGGCCGAGAGAATGAAAAATATTATCCTGATGTAAATAATCTCTCTTGTATATTATGCATTGTAAAATTACTCTTGAGAAATACTTAATGCCTTCATTCCCAGGCTTTTCTTATCACAAATGACTCATGGATCATCTTTATGTAATGACAAATAAACTAATACCTAATAATGTTCACTAAATGGAATACATTATTAAATACTCGTTATGATTGGATTTTAATTTAATCTCACAGACAGTCCAGACAACTTTACGAAACAAGAAAGCTGAATGATAATTTTAAATGCATTACTTTTAAATCATAAAACCAAAAATCTCCCAATGAATATTGTGAATGTTATATAGGTAACATTCTATATAATTAATATTTAAGTGTCTTTGAATCCCACCTCGAATCTCGACATGTCCCACAAAAATATATGAAAATTCCAATAGCTAAAATAATAAGATAATGTGAATTAAGAATTTTTACCATTGACAAGTAGACGTAGCTGGCGTAGAGTTCAAGATTAATTTGCTTGTTCAGGAGGGCCTCGCATTGTTCATGGAAATTTTGTCGGCAACGTGAGTCGATTGTCTCCGCCATTGTGAATGAGAGTCGAGAAGGATGAAGAGATGCTGTGGCGAGTGAAGAAGTGAATGACAAGTGAGCTAAAGTTCACTGACAACCAACTCTTAAACCTCTTATCAAGTGAGTCGAAGGGCAATCGGAGGATAAAGTCAAGATTATCTCTTAACTATGCAAATGAGTACTATAGGAGCGGGAGCTAGGCGATGCGCAATTGACCATCCATTTCTGCTTCCATTTCTGCCCTCTACGAACTCCGTCGTCTCATACGAAAGAAAAACCCGGCTCGTGAGGGGGCAGACCCAACTAAGCTCAAATTTGTCGCAGAAGCCCCGAGAATCTTCCGAACCGACTTACCCGTATTTCTTCCTACCGCCAAGCCGAATTGTCAAGCTTTCCCAGGACAAGGGGGCAATTCTTTGTCGCTTAAACTCACTTCGATGCTTTCATCATTTCTTAGATGAACAGGATGAACTATTAATAAGTGTCTTATTCTTATGGTATAAATGTATCATTAATATAAGTTATTTAAGACATTATGTCTGTAGGTATTGCGGAGTCAGGTGTCCCGTACACCATAGACCGACAGTATCATATATTTAATTATACAAATTAAGGTAATGGAATATAATTTATTTATTTCCTTAAGAAACGATTGGAAAAGTTAATTTTTAAACTATGATTTGTAAAAAAAACTAAATGCATTGATCTTATTTGAGCCTGAACTTTTATAAGTTTATAAGTTTGCATACTTTCAAATGGTTAAGTATTTTCATAACTTAATTAGGAAAGTATTGAAAGGTTAGGTATATAGTTAACCGTTTCGAAAGAGTTCTCAATTTATTATTTATTAAAGAGCAATGTTTTTTCTACATATCGTTTATATTTTTTTAATTTAAAAAATGTTTTAAGTTTTAATAGTATGTTTTAAATTTTGATTGGAACCAGTCTATTATTCATATTTTAGATGTAATTCGTCCTTAGGAGTCCAATTGTTAGTCGAAAACAACGAAGAGCGTCAAAGAAAGGATGATTGAATATATTAATATAAATAATATTAACTATATGATATAAATTGTAAAAATTTCTAGCATTTTCAAAAACTCTAAAACTCTTTTTACCTCTCTTGGAAAAATGACTAAAAAACTGAATGTCCCATCTTACCAAATGAATTCCATTCATTAAAGAAAGGCAAATTTTCTTTTTATGTCTTTTTAAGTTTTTTCGGCAAGTCGAGATTTCCTTCTTGGATTCATTTGTAGATTCAAGTTGTGCCAAAATAGCCGCTGTCACACGCACAAGAGTGTTAAACTAATCTTGAGCAGTGTCCAGCAGCTTTTATGGACAACAGAGGAGAGAATTCCAAGTGGTCAGGCCTTAAGGGGTGAGAAAAGAATGCTAGGGCTGAGAGAGAAAGCCAAGGAAACTAACCAAATCAGGCCAAAAATCCCGTGGGGGTGAGTGGAGAAAGAGATGAGAAAAGGGTTTTTACCAATTTCACCTCTCGTGTCTTTTAATTTCTCAATTCAATTTATCTTCATATTTGTAATGTAGGTACTGTAAACTTGTGTTATTACCTATAAGAAACGTCATTTTTAGAATGACGAAATAAAGTCATTCGATGTGGAATGAAATAATGAGATTTGCTATAGAAAATAATTACTTACCTGCCTGAACACACCTTATGAATATAAGTTACGCCATTGAGTGTGACATTTGGATGAACTCTGTTCATGTGGTGTGACACTGTGTGTATGTAGATAGAGACACAACTACATTGTATTTATGTTGATGTGTCCCTGATTGTCTTCGTGTGAGAGAGAAGGAAACGACGACGAGGTCGGCGGAGAAATGTGGAGGTGACGAGAACGGCGGACGGCTTTTAAAGAAGGGAAGCCAAATCAAATTCCCTCACCTTCCGATTGGCCCTTCGAGGAAAGTTCCTCCCATGTTAAACACATTTCCTAAACAATCAACAAGGAGATGGAAATTAAAATCTTAAATGAAATCTTTTCTTCTCTACTTTTTTACTATCTCATAATTGAAGGATAACGAAATGACTTTATATCTTCTAACTTAATTATTGCAATTCCACTTACATTTGATGTCTCCTTAAATTTCCGCATGTTAAATACTCATACAATTCATAATAAAAATATATAATTATATAGTTTTTATAATATAATAAAACTGGATGAGGCAAACTATAAGTATTACTACAATTATATAATATTTACTACATATATGACTTGGCTGAATAAATTACTACATAAGTTGCTAACTTTACTTGTACATGCATATATATGTAATACAAGTAAGGGTAAAGTAATTAAGACCTAATATCATATTGTGCTTTAAGGTTTATAAAATACGATAAATTTATATAAATTATATGAAATTTAATAGTGTTTGGAGTTGCCTAAACGATGCCCATTGAATTAGTACGATAATACCTATTGCATATTTTGATATTTTTAAATACAAAATACTTCCGACCTATAGTTGGCAAAATTTAAATGTAGTAACCAGAACATCATCATTTGCTAATTTCTTTTGTCTTGCCTCAGTCGTTAACATTTTTTCCTAGAAAGTTCCTGTGTTGAGTGAAATGATGGTATCTAGAAAGAAGTAAGAGAAAGTAATTTGAATTCACAAACGGAGATTTTTACACAAATATTCTTATTTACTTTTTTCCTTCTCATTTTCATTCAATGAGATTCTTGGGAAATAAGTACATATATTTATAGTGACAAAATATGTACCTACTTGGAATTCAATATCCAGTTTTCATTAATTTGAAGTAGAAATCCAAATTGTAGGTATTTCCCTCTTTCATTAAGTCTTATTGATTACATTCTAGTTATATAATCAACGGGACTTGGGATATTTGAAGAAGCCCTTCGTGTGTTCTTTTTATCCCCATTTCTTCATATTCTAACTACAAGGCACAAGAAAATAGTTTCTCTTCTGACAGGAAATGAAGATTTGCCTTTCAAAGGTATTTCCAAAATACAATATTTGGTAGAGAAGAATACAAAGAGCAAGAGCGAGGTATGGAGTCATTCAGGGAAAACTAATTGGATTCATTTAAGGCTTTCAGAAAAACTTTTGAGGTGCTTCAAAAGAAAAAGGTATACAAGACTCAAACAAAATAATAATCCATAGATGGGTAATACTTCATTTAGATATCATCGTGCGTGTAATGGAAGAGAGGCCAAACGAGGATCAAAACTGCTCAATGTCTTCATAGTCTTAACCCTAAAGAATCAATTTTAAATCTTTTAATTCTACGCGTCAAAATCTTATGGTTTTCTCCATCGCTTTTAAATCGTCATTGACACGAGAAATTCCATGAAAGTGAAAGTTCCATGAAGAAGAAAGTGTGCACCTATGTATGTAAGGTTAGGTTCTATAATATATAAATATATATATATATATAAATTTATACCTTGACTTATTTTATACATATGTTGTAATTTGTAGTTGTGTCATTTGAGTCCTCAAAATACTTTCATATACATTGTTATGTACTTAGGTACATATAGGGTTGGCCCTTATGATATTAATATAGAAATGATATTCATTTGACTTATTCCGAAATATCTAGTGGACTTAGAGGGGGAAATCGCAATATGGAATCTCAAGAGCAATCATTTTTCCCGGTTGGATAATCCTGTGATGAAAAACAGATACAGTTGGAGATTCAATCAATCAAGAAACTGGAATTGATTAAACGATTCATATTGCATAGTGATTTGATACGAGACTATCTATTTATATGTTGGTATACACACTTCCTCATTTGATATGAGATGGGGAAAGAGGATTTTGTTAGAGGAACGAACCGCGATGGGCTTTTCAGTTTCAGGTGGAGAAAATCACATTTCAAATTACCACGCATTTTAATATAGAGAATCCGGGAGTTGAAGTGGAAATTGAAAATTGAAAATCCAATAGACCAAACAAGTTTTTCCTAAAGGCTTTCAACTATTGATTATTTATGATCAAATGATCATAATGCTTCCTCAACAATCTAAAACTTTGAGTTTCCATTCTGAGAAAATTATTCGCCCATGACGTTGGGGCCGTTGGGGGGGCGTCGTTTACTTTCCTAAAAACTTAGGATCTCCTGACACATAATGACTTTTAATTCCCACTCAACTAACAGATCAAACTTGCCGAGTTTAATTTGAAAAACTAACGAGTTTGAAGATTTTAAATAATTAATTATCTCTGGCACGAATCACAAAATGAACCAAATCGGATTACTTTTATAATTCTATTTATAAATGAATACGCGTTGATTAATTATAAATATTATATATCGCGCAATTTATAAACTAATATATCTAGTCAAATTATATTGAATTTTTGTTCATTTAATAATTTTTGCACATACATACCTACTTACATATAAGTACTTGCCATTTCATAATTTTCTAGCAAACTACTATTTTGAATAAACATGTTACTCACCACATTATACAGATAAAATGATTATAATGTGGAATCCTAATCATAAAATACATTTTTCAATGTAAATACCTAGATACCTTTCATTTGAATTCTTCACTATCATTTGAATTGTTTGACAAATGGATATCTGTTAATTCTTGACCATTATTCCATTACAAAACGAGTAAAATTTAGGTAAATTATGCATTGAGTTCACTGGTTGGCTAATGTTTAAGGCATTTATTATGTAGCTGGATAATTTCAAACATCTATGTCTTGTCTACTAAAGACAGATTTAGCTCAATTTGAAAATTATGTTTTCCAATTATCATATGCATCCTCAATTAGTAAGACCTATGAACTAAAGCATAGGTATTAATGTCGTATGGCTTGTATGAGGATGAGAGACAAGGATCCTCGGAAAGGATCGGAAGACGCGTGAAGGACTGATGTGATCTCTGGGGCGAGTGGAAACGAACTGAGAGATTCCCCATTTGAACAGGGTTTTGGGGATCAATGGGGCGAGTGCGTGCGCGATGCGTGGCCACCTTTGCCATTCATGGACTGAGGAATGTGCGTAAAGTGTTGTTGGCCCACTGTGTTGGTGAATCAATATATGGCCACGTGGAGGGGAGAAATTTCATTCACAAATGTTGGAGCGCCGCTTGGTCCCGTAACCTACTCTACCCATACCATGAATATTGAGAACCCGGGAGAGTCCGAGATTTCATTGAGAAGAAGAAGTGGGCCAAGGAGACGGCGGCCTCGCACGTGGAGCGCCCAGGTCGATGAACTGCCGCGGAGACCTCACAGGTCCCTGCGAGCGTCATCAAGGAAAAAGGCCCCGGATGATGGCCCGAGTCGCGACGTCACTCGCCCAATTGCCGGATCGGATCTCTTTGGGTGGTCGGGAAGACAAAGCTCCTATGCAGACGAAGGGAAGTAGGTCGACCGCCGATGAGGAGCTTTCGATCAAGGATGAGACCCTTCACACCAGCTACCACTAAGACAAACTTTTCCTTCCCTTCAATCCACTCAAGACATAACAACTAATTAGACCCAAATTTCGCAATTCTCCACTTATTTACATGTGTTGGCACTAAAGGAATTTGCAAATTATCATACCATTCATTATTAAGTCTGTTACAACTCGCGTCAGAGTGGTTTCCACTTTTGTTATTTACAATTATTTGGAAGATGTTGCAAATGTTACTAACACAAATAGTCATTGAAAATGAGCTAAATAAAAGTCATTTATTCATTTTGAGGAATATTCAAGTCCTCAATTATATTTTATTACAATTAAATAAGAAATCTGCATATCTTTCTATTGAAATCTTCAATACATAAGTATATCACTGGAACGACTTAATTATTACACATTGGAACTAAAGCAATTTAAATCATCAAATTGGTTTATGGTTAGTATCGTTTTCAATTTAAATTATCTACCCTTCTTTTAATTTATATTTGAGCTTTTTAAATATGAATTAATGAATTAATGTATGGAAAATTAGCATTAAAATTCTTAGAATTGGTGAAAAGCAAGTGTCATTTTTTTGTGAAAGTGTAGGTAAGAAAGAAGAAACTTATAGGTTGTGGCGTTTAAGTCAGTGGGTGCGTGACGTGCGTGCGGGTTTTCCATGCGGGCCAATTATTATTAGATGCTCCGAATCTATTTTTAGAAATAAGGATTTTGGCGAGGAGGAGAATTCGGATTTCATTATATACGTCACCCTTTTTGGGGCGACTCGAGGAGACGGCTGGGGCGCGCGAGGAAAAGGGCTTCCAAATACCCGAACAATTGAAACCCGCAGGTTTTCAAACCCAAAAAATTATAAAACCCAGGTAAACCCAGGTTTTCGGGTATCTAAATTACATGTAATTTTATATAGTATGATAGATATTTGTTTGTAATTAATCAAATAACTCGTTTTTATAGAATTTAATTTAATAATGTGCATATAAGTGGACCTATACTCGTGTTTTAAAATAAAAAGATATAGTGTATGAAATTGCCATAATTTCATGATTTTGTCTATTTGTTGACCATTAAAATTGTTTATTAATAATCTAAATCACAATAATTTAACAAATATCTATTAAAATTCGCAAAATTACTGAAATATATAAGGATTTTTTTTAGTTTTTTTAAAACCCAAAAACCCGAAACCAAAACCCGCGGCTACGGGTTGGGGGAATCAAGATCAAAACCCGGGTTTCCTGTGTTGGAAGCCCTAGAGGAAACGGTAACAAGGATAAGGAACAAATCCCGTCGTTAAATCTTAATTAAACTAACAACCCAAGCGAGGAATTTAATTAGAAATGCAGAGTTAATTAGAGTGAGAGAAGGATTTCAATGGGTTGTATGAATAATACTTACTATTGCTAATCATAATGCTAGAATTATTTATCGTCATGTTATCATGAATGAAAAATTGTAACGTTTTTGTTAGGGAAGTCTCAATTCTTTGAATAAATTAATAATAGAGCTATTATTCATATCACCCAATCATATCACCTTCCAGAGTTCTCGAGCCGGAAAATTCCGGAATTATAATATTCAACTCTATTTGAAGGGAAATTGAATTCTCATAATAATTTCCGCATTTGGAAATGATTGAGAGGAAAAGTAATTAAATTGAACGAATCTCGTCAATTTCAATTCCTAACTTGGGTTTCTGGAAACCACTGGCCCCTTACTAATGAAAACTTTCTTGAGTAAATATACTCAATTTATCACACATGTATACTAATATACACTTTACAAGAATTATATACACAAATAATAAACTTAAAAGAACTAATTAAAACTAGGCATTCATGTTTGATATGTCGAAATTAAGACATAAATTTCTAGGCTTAAATATTATTTTCCTGCCAATCTAAATTTAAATTTTTTTTACTCGGAGATGAAATTAATTGGAGTGTAAAAGTATTATTGGAGACTTAATTAATATTTTACCAGTCAAATTTTGGGAAGAGAAATTAATTAATAAAAATTCTCAACATGATGGCGAAAAGACATGTAGGTATTATAATAAATTTTTTGTACCTATGTATATTTATAGTTTATTATCTATTATAAGAAGGTATTATATAATAAACTGATTAATTACTTGCTCACTCAAATGTTACTCGGGCCTAAATAATTATTCAACATTTAACCCTTTATTTGAGGTCTTTTTCTAATTTATTCTTTTTGTCTCATTATAAATAATATAACTAAAAAATACTGTTTTTCTGTATATATATTTGTCAAAGTAGGTTATTACCTTTTGGGCGCGTAAATTTTGAATGACTGGACGTTCCTGAACTGTTGGTGAGGAAGATATCGTGAGAGCAACTGCCAAACAACTTTCCATTGTTGAGATGCCACAGAGGAATAAATGAGAAGGTGAAAGTATCCACATGGGGGAAAGTGGATTGAGGAAGTGAAGTGGTCGAGGAGGAATGTCTTGTTATTCACTTGGGTTTAGAAGCGAGTTCGGGTCAGAACTGAACCCGGGTGAGGTTTGAATGGGGGATTTTGTGAATGAAAGCGAATGGTGAATGAGGCTGAGAATGACGTCAGAAGGAATTGATTGACGGTTCGCCACGTGCCGTTCTTTTGGCCCACTCTTTCCCTCAACTCTCTTTCTCAAATTAATTAACAGCTTACTAACCATTTATCATACTACATAGTATTGAATTAATCCAATACTTACACCTTACAATTAGTGAGAAATTAATTAATGACGAATAAAATCGCAATTAATTAAATAAAATTCCATGAATGTTCGGTGTTGGAGTAAACGTAAGAATAAGACAAAACGAGTGAAGTTAACAAACACGGTAGTTATAGGAAAGGGGCATATTGGGCACATAATCTAACCTAGCCTAAATATAGCGATATGTATTATTCCTATATCAAAACGTGTTACGAGCCCACGATACTATATAAATTATAACCAACTAATGCCTAAAGTAATTATAACGTGTATTCTATCAGAGAGAGTTATCCGGCAAAAATGCTGGCCGGTTATTCATGATTTAGTCTCTGAATCCACCCGATAGTTACCTTCGGCATGAGTTTTAAACCCAAATGAGATTTTACATTCAAGCAAAAGAAGGAACTGTGATCCTCCAAGTCTGCCTTATTTCTCAATTTACCCAAACTGTTGTCCCTACTACGGGAAAACTACGGGAAAGCTCTCTCTGATATGCCTGCACTATGCTTACAATTACCTAGTTAGTGCAAATTGAGATTTATTCATAGATTTAAAAAAAGCCCTCAAACCAAGGGAATTGAAGATAAAATACTTTGAATACAAATTTAATCTCATTCCAATCCTCCTTCAACCATAAATTAATGTATATTATATTTTAGAAGTATTATTAGAAGTAAATAATTATACTTATCAATATCCTTTGTACCATGTAAAGACCCCAGATTAACTTGTAAGAGGCAGTGTGGTATAGTTTTATTTCTTTATTGTATTATATATTCTACTTTATTCTATTCTGATTCAATTATTCATAAATGTTATTAAGCTTATTTTGTATTGAAATACTCTTTGGAGCTATGTTTGTATTAGGAAATGTCTTTGTTGAGTCGAGGATGGAAGCTTTTGTGTAAAATCAAACGGTGTTCTCTGCCTTGCTCTCTCGGGAAAATCCTGGAAGATCCAAGCCAATGATTTTCCTTTTCCCCTCAAGATGGCAAAGAAACAAGGGAGCTCGTCTGCTTTTATCAACGAATGAAGACAAAGGAAATCTTGAACAGGTAAGTGAGTCCAGGAATCCTTTTGAGTTCGAACCACGTTGCGTTCTTTACTCTTTGCAACTCACTCACATTCAGTGCAAATTGAAGTAAAATGTATAAAACGATCAATAATACATATCAAATAAATCATTTCAAATGAATAATTTGCTTTATTTTAATTTTCATTGAATACCTATGTAAATATTTAATTGTAAATTGCTTACTTTTAGTAAGACTACATTTCCAAGCTAAGGATTAATTTAATATTTTTAATCTTTGTTTTGTATGGAAGTAAAAGTTAATTTGAGCCTAACAGGATATTTTTCCCTTTTAAACCCAAGTTTGGGAATCCATGGGTATCGTTAATTCCGTTTGGATCTTTGAGCTTGACGGGAGAGTGTGAAAAGCGAGTGGAAATGAAGAACGTTTGAAGAATTTCGCAAGACTTCTCTTGTGTGAAGGTTTGAGAGCCTCCGAGGTTTTCCTGAGCTTATGTAACTTCTTCATTCCATGATTGATTTTTCTCATATACATCTCATATGTAGATAGATCGAGTATGGAAGAAAGATGTGTGAAATTTGAACCATTAAATTTCCTCATTTCACTAGAGGGAGGGAGTTGAGTAAGGAAAGTGAACGACTTGGGCACGGCTTTCGCTCTTCTCGGGACTTTGACCCCGTAATTTCCTTTTGCCTCGACGCCTTCCAGCCCCCCCAAGACAATCATCATCATTTCCAACAGACTCATGTCCACCCGAACATCAAAATGATCTTAAAACATGGCACATTATCCTCTCCGACCATCCCCCTCCTTCCCACCAAAAAATATAAGAGGAAAAGACCTTTAAAACCCACAAAGTTGAGTTTTGAAAAAACTATTAAATTCCATCTCGATGAACAAATGGATAGTGGAAGAAAAGTACCGTAAACGAGAAATGAAATCTAAGACTCCCTTCCTTTCACGACCAACCTCTTTGACGACTTTTTCCTATTCCACTCAAAAACATTATTTGAAAATAAACGAAACATCAAATGAACTTTTTAAACTCTATAATTCTCAAATTTGTCAAAAACCCGATATATATATACACACGTTGTTAGATTCTTTCTGAGTAAATAATAATATGTTTATGTTAATTAGATTTCCACTCGGTCATTCACCATAAGCCAATAGCTTAATCAAAACAGAATTTGCCCCTTTAAAATTCATAAATTCAACATACGTTTGAATATGTACCTAATTGTAAACTCCGATGGTTCATAAAAAAGCAAAATAACAGGTGTAAAGTACACATCCCACCTGTTATTCTCACAATTGCAACATTCATTAACATTTATTTATAAAAACAATTCTTTCATGAAATACAAATAAATATAAATTCATTTGGCTCTAAGTGCATTTAAATGTAAATAAAATTCCAAATTGTGTTTATTTAAAAACGTGATTTCTCATTTGGAATTGGGAGATTTGGGGAGATTTAATAATTTTAAACTATTATTTATCATAATATTCCTCAGTTTGATTATTTGAGCTGATTTGAATGAAATGATTAGATGATTGTCTGGGGATATTTTGAAATTCGGAGTAGGAAGAACATTGACTCGGCATTTCGCTCGTCTCATCTGGGGTAGGTCAAGCGATGGGAGAATGTGGGGGAATGTCAAGGCTCGGAGGGTTGGCGAGTCCCTGAGTCCTCGAGTGAGTGTGCGATGAACGGTATTTTCTTCCGCATAGGTGCCACTTGGGGAGAACCAGGAAGTCCAAGGCGTTCACTCCTCTTCCTCTCTGCCTCGTTGGACCAGCGAGGCATCGCCGACGAGTCTCACGAACCAAAAGGGTTTTTCATTCCAGGGGTCATTGCCTGGCTACGCCTTGTGGTTACGAGAGAGACCATTAGGGACGGAAGATGAGTTGCCAACATCATCTCGTCACTATGGTGCTCAGGAACAATGAATTCCTCATTCATCCTACATAATCTCCCCGTGAACCCTCCACCACCAGCGTCTACGCAAAATACTGCAACTTTTACTACTCAGAACCCAATGCCCAATTCCCATCACACGTCCTCCACATCTCCCTATAATCAATACACCCAGACATCCAAATATGAACCAGAATTGCAACCATATGAACTCATGGAACAATTGAATCGAGAAAATACACAAACCATTATTCCTCTTTATTTTAATCACTCTACTAACTTTTATATCGTAATACTTATAGTTGGCAACACTATGTATCTTCACACATAGAGTCAATAGCTTCCGCCAGGTAAGACAGAATATTTGGGATTCAATGAGGATGTGGAAATGGATTGTTTGGAATTAGAGCGCAGAGGAATAATTTAAGAGCCATCATGACCAAAAGGGTTGATTATTCAATGTCGTTGGTTCCTCCGTTAGTTTCCTCGCCCATGGGACGCTGAAATGAAATTATTTCTCTCTGACTTGGTCACTCGCGGATTCTTCCAAAGAGCCATTCATCTCTCTGTGTTGGGCCATTAAAGAGGAGAGATGATGAACGTTTTGAAGTGACTCATCTGGACGGGAGAGTTTAATTACTCATTCCGAACGTCAAGCGGAGGATCCCATTGTGTCCTCTCAGTTGAGTTCATGAGGAAGAACACAATGAGGTTTGAACATTGAAGAGAGGCCCATGGCTCCCATGCACAAGATCCTTCTCCCTCATCCTCCTCTTTACAATCATTCCCGTTGGAATTCTCTTTCTCTGTTTTTACTTTTATTCCCTTTCATCTCGCTTGGATCTTTTTGAATTGATTTTCGGAAATCGAGTTCGCCCTTTCATGGAGAATCTAATATATACATGCCTGTAGAGGAGCGACATACGAATGTTAGCCGAACTTCCATTGCGGATGAAACAAAAATTATATTGCACTTAAACACCTAAATGGTTTTGAATGATAAAAAAGGAAATGACCAAGCAGAATTCCCACTTACAAAAAGAACAGTCAAGAATGCTCAAAAGAATTTCGCAGTAAAATGTTTTGAACTCGCAATTTTGCAAAAAACTTTAACTAGAAACATGACTAAAATTCACTAAAAAAGGATTTGATAAGTTAAAATACTTGGGTATTTGAGTATTTTTTTATTACATTATTTTAATAAATGTATTATTACATATATTATGCAATAAGCAAATCTATTATTGGCATAGGTATTCGTTGTTCGTTCTTTTTGTTTTTAGACATTTTTTAATGAACTTTGGAGGCATTTTATTTTATTCATGAAGATAATGAATGTGAAATGCAATTTGCGACCCTGGAATTTCAAGTACAAAAATGACCATTCTCGAGACATAGAATTTAAAGACAGAATCTGCTTTTCATTTTGACTCACTTTTTGGACAAAAATAAAAATGTAAATAATTTCCATATGTATTTCCAAACATTTTATTCAGATGAATAAGAAAAATAAGATTTGAATAAAAAAGAGTCAAGCTGTCTCGTCTGCTATCTCCAATGAATTAATGTGATTTGGGAAGTTAATGAGAATTCTCCAACATTGAGTGAGTGGGGGAATTATAATTTACAAGTACATTTGTACAAGATGTCGTATTGAGTCTTTGACTGCCGGTTCTCACTTTGCATCTGATCAATGCATAATTGATGAGACCAGCAGCTGCATGGAGGAACCCGGTAAAAGAATTCACATTTCATCCCATTCATTTCATACACCTTTGTAAGTATATATCATTGCTTAATATTAAATATTTAGTTGATCTTCTCTAGAACGCTTTTCTCACAACCATGAAATGAAGTCAAATGCAGTCCATTTCCCGTTCAAGAAATCTCAACGTCTAATGATATAAAATCATTATTGGACTTACTTATCGTTATATTATAAGCTTAGGCTAGGTTACAACAATGTGTCTACAACTAGAGAGTAATACTTATGTCATAATGTAGACTGAAAAAGAAAACCCAATTCAAACAAATTTATTATAATTCGAATCAATTGTGTGTGAATAATTTGCAATAGAGGAAAAATTGATAATCGTTGATGAAAATTAGCATATTTATCATATTTGGTTAATCGCGCACTACGAATACGATAGTGTATCTTATACGTATATAAATATAAATAAGACTGGGGCCCCCAAATCGCGCTGGTTCCCAAAGCGCGCTCCCCCGGCTAATATGCTAGTTTTAGAAGCCTAAATTTTATGAAGGTTTACGCTGCATCATTAAGCCTTTAAAAATAGAATTCCAGGTAAGCGTTCGAGCATCAACTACCTTACAAACTTTCAACTTTTAACAAATGGATCTTCAAACTATTTCCTTACTCGCAGGGCTAATATTTAAATGATGGACAGTTAATAGTTTTTAATAATGTTATATAAAATAATATTCATAAATACATATATAAGGAGTGTATGTGTTACTTATATGAAATTATTCTCAAATGATGAAAAAGAGAAATGATGACGCTACAGAGGATTTTACCAATATAAGTATATAAATATACTTTTAATATATGATAGCCTACCTACCTATATACCTGTGTATATAATATGTTTTCATATTATTACATATCTATCCAAATAATTATGAATAGAAAATGAGTCAAAAGAGGGGAAAACTTGTGTTATTATATAAAATGAATATAAAAAAGCTCTAATATATATTTATATAGATTTCCAATTAATAACAAATAAAAATTATTTATAAGTAAATAAATAATGAATGCAGCAATGTTCGCTGAGAAAAAAATTGTCGGGAGGAACAAAAAAAATGAAAATGCTGCAATTGAATCGAAGCCTACCACAACGCTGATTGAAAAAATAGCAAAATTCTCGGAGGATTGGGGAGTGGTTGCGAGTGAATGCATGATGATCAGCGGGCCACAAGGAGAAGCGGGTTGGGGAGCTGGCGGAAGTGAAGTCGGGTTTGACAGCTTGCCGAAGAGGAGACTGGTTTGGCAGTGGGCGGGAGAAGAGGCGGGTTTGGCAACTGGTGAGGGTGGTTGGCGGGTTAGTAAAAGACGAGCAGAGTGATAGCCTGTTGTGGAGCTGGTAACAATGGAGGCGGGTTGGGCGGGAACGGAGCCAAGATCCAAATTTGTTTAGGGCTCTTGCATTACCGCTTCAAATGGAGAATTTTGAATGTTTGTTTTGAAAGTTAAAAGTTGTAAGTTTGGAAGGCAGTCCAGGCTCGAAACGCTTACTTGGAACTCCATTTTTAAAGGTTTAGTGCTACAGCGTAAACCTTCAAAAAAAATTAGGCCTAAAACTAGCATATAAGCCGGTGGAGCGCGCTTTGGGAGCCTGAGTCTTTGAACACTAATATAATAGTTTAATCCCTAAATCAAGTTTCTAATATAAAAATACATTTTAATTTTACTATTATGTTAAATTAATTATATTAAATTTTAGCATTTCATTTTTGCTAACACAATTATTTATCTGTAAATATTGTAATGTGAAAACATTCCATATTTTATATTTTGAGCCAAAGAATAGGCAATTGATTGTAATGGATTCAAAAGGTGTAAAAGGATTTGATTTAAATATAAAAAAAATCTTCTAAAAGGATTCTCTGATTCAAACGCCAATGTTTGGTTAGTCTGAAGAGGAAGTTCGAGTTTTGAAATGCGAGTCGTCCATGTATTTCATACGGACTAAAACTACACCTAATGTACATAAAAGTATGTATATCAAGTGAAGGGAAAAAATTGTTAAAGTTGCAATGGCATTAGGCGAGTCGTTGGCTGTATCATAACCAAACTTCCTGCTCGTCGAGTCTCCGATTTTGAAAAGATGTTCGACACGTTGATGAAATCTTCCTTTTTCCATTCCTCCGTCCAATTAATAGGGAGAATCGAGGAATCGTCTCTTCTATACATAGAGATAATGAAGTTCACGGGGCACTTCAGTTCATTCGTATCCTGTCCCATACTTCCGACTCGTTTTATAACTCCTTCTTATCCATTCGCACCTACCACCTCTGCTCACATGCGTCCATAGTCTGCATAGTTAATGGAGGGGATAAAAAATGTCTTGAGACCAAATCCTCCATTAATTTTTAACCCAAGTGGCGCATTAAATTTTAAATGAATCGTAAAAGAGGATTATGATCTCATGAGAGGAGGAAATAATCCCATTTCCCATCATTCCTCCAATTCAAATCACTCTTTGATTCATTCAGTAACTTTGGTCAAAATTGGAAAAATGAAAATTTCCCAAGAACTTGATTCAAAACTTGGTTTTTACAACACGAGGATTTTTCAAAATTTTCTTCTTCTCCATTATAACTCATAAGAGACACTCCGTGGAGGTTTTTTATAATCTTATTCTTCTCTTCCACAAAAGATCCATTAACCTTTAGAAAAAATCCAGGAGGAACGGCTTATTAGAAGAACAATTGTAAATCTTGCTTTCGATTTCATTCCTTTAAAAAGGAAAAGGTGTGTGAGTGTGCGTCTTGTTTTACGAGGAGGGTCGGGATCTCCGGGCATTTTCTTCCTAGCAGATTTCCACATTTTTTCACTTTTATTCTTTGTAGTAATAAAAGTGAGTCCTCTTGAATGTCCTTTGAGGATCCGTGGAGTTGGACGCGATAGGATCCAATAGACATTTCCAACCTTGGGCTTCATTTTCATTTTTCATCCCTCATCTGGCCTTCGTGGAGAAATTTGGAGTAATTTATAATGTGATTGTAAAAGGTTTGTTTAAGCCCTCCCGTTTACTACTCCGGTCCAAGTCCAGGGGAAAAACCTTCTCTTGAGGAGACCCGAAAGTGAAAAAGGGAAGTGGTCATCCGACGTATATTGTTTGGGCTTATTGGGGAAGTAATAAAGTTTTGGATGATAAAAAGAGGAAGCGTATTCTTTGTTCTCCGCACTCAAGCCTTGGCTTCATTCGGACACTAAAAACATTTTGACCCGACGGCCGCTGAAGACTCAAACAGCACGCCCATCTACAACTGAGGGAAAAGTAAAAGGAGAGACAAACGGGTCGAAGGATTTTCTCGAATATTATTTATTGAGGGCCGTCGCGAGTCCGAAGAGAAACCTTTAACTGTGACAATAATTATTCGAGCCTTTCCTCGTTCTTTGACCTTGTAGGGTAAATATAACCCGCCGTACCTTTACCCCTCTCAACTCTTCCCATATGAACGGAGTCAAAGGAGGAAGAAAAGTGAGGACAAATAAAGAAAACCACCGACCATCTCAGACCCGTCACCATGTCCATTTAGCCATGTCATATATATTCTGAATATATACATACCTACTACAGTAGCCAACACATATAAAACATATATTGTATTTATACATGTACAAATATTTGTATTAGGCAGGCTTTCATTTCAAAAATTCATTTCCAAATGGCTGTGATGACACTGATGAACGATTTACTCTCATTTTAATGAATTTCTCTACATATTCAAAAACTGGACTCGGCTTGACTCTAACTTCCAAGTTTTTGTTTATAAAGGGAACTCCTTGGACATGGGTTTATTATAGCCACCATTAGTCAATTGAGGTGAAATGGACAAGTGTCCAGATGTTTGGTTTACCTTATTCTTAACACGAGAAAAGGTTTCCTAAGATAACTCATGCGGCTCCTTCACATCTTTTCTTTCATTTCAACTTCCTTTCTTAAAGTTCAAATATTCTGTTTGAAAAGTCATTGTCATATGTCATTATCTTTATATTCACTTTTTCATTTTTATATTAAATAGATTTGGATGAATTTCAAGTTTTTTAAGATAAATTTACGTTAATTTTGAATTGACAATAGAAAAAAATAAAAAGTCCGTAAAATACACAATCGTCAATTACTGTACTTATTCCATATATATTGTATGTTTATTATTTAGGTAAGTATATTGTATAGGTATATGAAGATATCCATATCTTTTTGTAGAAAAAAGGAAAGTTGAGTTTTTGCATCGAAAATACTTCAAAGTATTTTAGTGAACCTTCCTTTGTCTATCAGTATATACCAGTGGCAGTAAATGTATTGACATAATAAGAGTCCTGTTACACTTAAATTTAGACGCTATTTGATAATTGCGATAAGATTCACAAGAGTTTTGCCCCTCGAAAATGAACATATGAATTTTAAGCGATCAAGTTCAATGTGATTGTACTCATTTCAATTTGGACTTGGTAATGAACTCGACTTTCTCACATTCATTTGCTTTCTTAATAGAAGGATCATATAAAATGAAGGTAAGTTCATATTATTATGTACTTCTCCTGAGGAAGGGAGATTACATGTAAATCTTCCCATTCATCACTTCAATGTAATCATTATCTTCAAATGGCACAATGGAAATCAAAATATGCTTTTGCCTAAACTCCGCCTTTTCGCCTTCCTACTTTTTCTCAATATTCAAATGACGAGTACAAGACTTGCATGGATATGAACAATGTACTTATATAACTAATAGTCACCGGAGAGAATAATAAATGAGTAATGCATATATGTAGCTACCCTATATAACTCCCATATCTCGCGAGTGAGTATTACATCGAGCATAATTGCCCCTTATTATTGTTCAACTGGAATCAAAAGTTTTGTGCGGAATGGGAGATAAAGGATGAGAAAAGGAATTTCTCAATTCCCTCAGCTATCATTTATAAGAGAAGTTGAGCGTGAGGTCCTGCTTGGCTCTGTCGGGTCGCTCGCTTCTCCTCAAATCCCCCAATAGTCAACTCCTATGCCATGGGCCATGTGACATGACCCAAAATATGTCCAAACGTACAAAGGTGTGTCCAGATATAATATTACTTATATCTTTGATGAGCCCTTGGCGACCTTACAGAATCACGAATAATTATTCTCACCCAAGCGTTCCTCTGAAAGGCTCAAGGGGTTTTATTCCTGACTCAAGTTCGATGGCTTTAGAGAGGAATTTTCTGGTTGGGGTAAAGTTCGTAGAAGGGACAGAATTAGAGTTCTGAGCATTATGGGAATATGTATAGATGGATATATGACACTCCTTGTGTCCCTTTCAAATCCCCAAATTTCACTTCCTCGAATGGGAAAGGGTTAAGAGGGAAGACGCACGGAGTCTCTCGGACCAACCAGGAGAGATGGGGAGATTACCAATTGATGGAAGGAAACCCTTTTTCATTTTTCTCAAAATTGGCTATTTTGGGCTTAAGGTTGAGGAGAGGTCATTTGGCCGCTCCTTTCCAGCTAATCCACAAAATATCAAAGAAATATCCATAGTTCCTATGATGGTCATATCTGAGCCAGTTGGTTCCCTTGGCCTGGCTAATCCGCCGCTTAATGTCATCGAGTGACGACGAGAGTAAAAAGCCATTTTTCACAGAAATGGAGTGAGTGTCAATTCAAGGGTCGCTTTTCCCCATTTTCAAGCCCTACATGTGAAAAGCTGATTGATAAGGATGGATGGAAATAAAAGTTAATCATCTTATAATGTACAGTATTTTACTCAAACGACCAAAAATGTCTGAACAAAATATTGATTCTAAGGCTTATGCATAATATTAAGCATAAATAAATAGCTATTACCAACCCAGACTTAGATTGCACTTATTTTCGTGCACAGCCGTGCACGAGAGTTGACCAAGGGAAATGATACACATAATTCGAATGTGTGTGAATTGGCTGGTTTTGGTAAGGAGCCTGATCACGTGTGGTTTCTTATATTTTCAAAATAGCTGAAATCTAAGTCTGCGACTACTAATAAAACTAATTTAAAGCCATTATGAAGCCCTTTAAGTCTAGTTAATTACGGAAAAGATCAAGAAATGGAGATATCCTTATGGAATCTTCAACAATTGTACCATTTTACTTATGATTAATTAATTTCTTAGTGATTTAAAAATCTTTATCAGTTGTTTACTCCTTACATCAAGTTTGAACTGGAAAGGATCGTGATTAGTATTATAAAAGTGGAGATTTACTGAGTTGGCGCCTCTTGAATTCGGATTTTCACGTTTTTCATCTTTCCTGGCTGGAATTTGGATCCGTTTGTACAGCGAGAAGGAGTAAAGCCATGCAACAACCTGTTGAACTCCATGTCGTGTATATGGAATAATCAAATGAATGTTAATGGTCGAATATATTTTAACTGCCTTGTTGTTTTCCCTCCGTGAAATCCCATATTGTGTAGGAGGCGGAGCCGTCTCGTCTCGTGTGAAATGAACTTTAATAATTTGCAAAAACCCTCCATCTTCTCGTTTAAATTCCAATTAAAAGGCATTTGTAGGAGGATGAGGCGGCAGAGATAAGGAATTGAGGAAGTTCATTAGCGGATCGTGCTCCTTCCGCAGGAGCCGGCGAGCCCCAACATGTTCGTCGACGAAGAAGGCGAAAAAGGTTCCTTGTCGAATCTTCCCCCGCATCGTCGGGGATTTCTGGGAAGGGGGATGTCTTTTTTGCCCATTGTTGGTGTGGTGTGGGGAGGGTGGGAAGGATAGCGGATTTCCATTCTTCGCCGAGGGAAGTGAAATGAATTCGGAAAGTGAATTTGAGTAGAGGGGAACAACGAGGTTTCGCTCCTCGCCCATCCATGAGACAAGAATTGGCGAGATGTGGAGGATAGAACACGGAGTGTAACAATTACAGAAATCCTCGCTGTAACCAATCTTCCCGTCACGCGTCCGCTCATCCTCCTTATGTAACCCAGCCATTGACCTTTTCGTGGAAATCGAAATGAATCTAACGTTGTTTCAACCTAATCGACTCTCGATTATCCCTCGTTACTCATTCAGACCTAACGAGTCTTCTCCCTTCCCTATGAGATTTCCATAATGAACTATAATGCTCACCTCAACTCATTAGCTCTGAATCCCTCAATTTATTAGCACTTTTCCCTCCTTGGTGCCAAAATACCATGGAGAATCACCTGCTGCATAGCTCTAAAAACGTTTTAAAATCCACATGGAAATAAATTCCCTTAATAAGAAACTTAATGTGAACATTTCCCTATGAGTAAGACCAATGTAGAGTTGATTAATGGTCTTCCTATGTCCTTCCTTGAAAACCTTATATAACATTATTATATAACTATTTTAAAAAAAATGGAAAAGTTTCTTTCATATCAAAGATGGAAATTTAAAGTATAGTTTATATAGTTCTTTTTACTATTAGGCATTAAAGGTGAAAAAAGGATTTTGCATGAATGAACATTAGAGCTCAGTTAATGTTTTCTTATTTATTTAATGAGAGGAATTGAACTGGAAGGAGAAATGAACTCTTTTAATTGAACGAATCGCGGATTGATGACTTGATGAGGCAAAGAGATGCAACGTTCCCAAGACATTTCCCCTCATCTGCACGTCTCGTACGTCTTTGGGATGGAACGTTGTAAATTTTCCCTCCGGTCCCAAATCTCCTTGTATGAGATTGAGGATTTGAATAATGGGTCGGAGTGGATCTCGGTGGGTTTGTATGTAAATGTGTAGTTGCATTTGAAGAGTTGTGTGGATTTGCAAGGTGACGGTACCTCGCGCATCTTGCCATCCAACCCACATCTCTCGACTTCTCCATGGCGGACTCGGGGAGTTATAAAGCAATTCCTGAGCCCCAGCCCGGACTCCCAATGGTACCTGTTTGGAGTCCGGAGAAGGGTGGGAGAAGGAACGGCAGTAGGGAGGCAGCTTGGCAGAGGATACGCTCTCAGAACCGGGGGTTGCTTTGGTCTATTCACGGGGGCTGCAATAACTGTTAGCCTTGGCCATGAATCCCCTACCTGTTCAGTTCATCCTTGGCAGTGGACCTGACGACACGTTCCGCACACTCCATGCACAGCTACCTGTGGAACTTCCCACGACTCCCACCGTGTCATGAGTGACTCAGTCCTCATGTTCCTCCTCGCATCGTCCAACAACCCTGCAATTCACACACGGACCAATCCCGACCCGACTTGCTAGCCGAAAAACCCGCGAGGCCGTGAAGGCTCGATGGACCGCAATTGACTCCGAGTTCAAGTTCTCGAGTGCTCGTGACGCGTTAGAAAGTTAAACATGCCGAAGATCTTCCTCATTAAAAACCGGCTGCTCCAGCAGCAACAGCGACTTCTTGAGACCTCCAAGCAGGCTCATGAGGGAAACTCGGAATTCGTCGAGATCGACACGACCGTCCCGAGAGAGAAGGAGTTGACAACGAAAGAAATCCTCGAACATCTCCATCATCAAACCCCGTCGTGTTTGACCATCAGTCTCAAGAGCGTTTCGCTCAGAAATTCGGATCCGCAGTCCGACGAGCCGCTCTCGCTCGTCGTTGAAAAAGGTAATTCCTCCTCATTCCGCCCCGATGCGAAATATGTATACAATATACATGCTCTTGTATTAGTATATTTCATACGTTTCTCGGATATTCTCATATTCTCATATCATATTCCTCGCAATGTTTCTCATGTTCCTCTTGGAAGAATCTGATGATGAAGAGATATCAAGTCCAAGATGTTCCTGACGAAATAAATTCCAAGAACCTCTCATTGGGTCTTGGGATGCGCATTTCGCAGTTAGGAAATAAAAGGTTCTTTCCGAGGATTCTATTTTCGAGGGTTTTAAGCCTTTACTTATTCAAAGAACTCGGGTTGGAAGGGTTTTGGGATGTTGAGAATGACTCAAGTTCAAATACTTTTCACTGTTAGTCAAGGGATAAAATATGAAAATTCCTTTTTTCATTACTAATAGCTCCCCAATACCCGAAACTTGTAAAGAGAATTTGTGTGGAATCTCTTGTCGATACATATATGTACTTAGGCCTATTAATGGTTGGTTGGTTGGTTAGTTGTTAAGGAAGTTTTATCCTCCGTCTTCTTTACCCTCTCTAAATACTCCATTCCATTTACATAAGCATCGAATTATACATTCGGGAACTCTACTCAATGTCTCAAAGAACAAAGATAGGGATCTAATTTTGACGAAAAGTAAATACTTTTGCCTTTTAAATTTCACGATAAAAGACCTAACTGTTCTTGAAAAAATAATTAGTAAGAAAAGAAATGAGCCATCCGTTGAAACGACAAATATTGACTTCCTAGGCATATACTTACATCTTTCTATATCTTGATAATTTTCAATAATTCAAAATTCAACTACTCGTCTGTTTAATTCTTTATTTCTTACTTTAACTCCATCTTAGATCTCAAATTCAGTTTACTTTATTATAGAAATTTGAACATAGTTCGTAAATATTTTATTTGTCAAATGTTATTTTATGCATCAAAATGTTATTTTCTACTATTTTCAGTGAAAATTCAATTCCAATGAGAAAAATGACTAAAGGTAATGTTAAAATAAAAGGGCAAAATAAAATAAGGAATCATAATATGATTTTCAAAACCGAAGAATAGCCAATAAAGTATGAATATTGCGTGTTGGATCCACAAAGGCTTTGATGATAGGAAGTTTGCTTTAAGCCCAAGCTCACCTGTGTGCGAGTTGATTAGGCAAAGTTCTCTGTTAAGTAAAAAAGGTCTTACGAGGCCCGGTTATGGAATCTAGTTGTAAGAGCTCGAGGAAGGGGAGGCCTAATTGATAACGGTTCACCTCGGTGGCTGGACAAATATAAGATGGTGGGATGGGCGGAAGTGAGATCCTCAACGAGGGATGTAAGTGAGAGGAGATAAAAGTGGATCTCATCCTTGACGGGGTGTAATGAGACCATCTGCGTGGCTTTGACCCTTGGGATGGAGCAAGGGACATGTGGAAGACTATCTCCTTCATTTCTCCCTTCCAACATCTTGAATGCTCAAGTGGCTTTCAATCCCAGTTTTTTACCTGCCTGGCCGGTCAAGGGGAAGCCATTAATGAGTGAGGAAAGTGAAGGGAACGCGTTTCTCCCTTCGATCAACCCGCGATGAGGAAGAGGAAAATCGGTGGAAAAATGAACATCTGGAAAGAATGGACTCCTCATTTACTTCACCAACCCCTTAAAAATTGAGAAGAATTGGAAGTTTCTAACAAAATTATTGAAAGATGAAAAGGAGGAGACCTTGAAAGGAAAAAAATATATAAAAAATCCCTATAAGACCTCCTCCGCTCATTGACGAGTTATATACTGACTTCACCGGTATATATAACCCTCCACATACATACATGCTAAGTACTCAAGTACATATATGGCAAACAAATGTATATAAGCTACATGTTTACCTCTATGTTATAAGTAAACACTTTCTCGAATCATTTCATAGAACTGTACATGGTCAAAAGTAAAACCCGTATTTATATATTGAATATTTCAAGAACTTTACATATTACATAAGAACTTTCAATCAGAAGCATCATCATGACATTGTTGATCCTATAGTACATAGGGCTATTAGATGGGTTTTAAAAGATTTTTATATATTGATTTTTATCTTTTCAAAATATCGTTATGGGGGGATTTATATAATAATGTCTTAAATGGATGTTGAAAAGGATTCCTCATTCAATCGCCTCTTTTCGCTTTTAAGGGGTTTGGGTTAAACAAAGGGCCCCCACGGTTTTCTCTCATCCCATCCATAAGAAAAGAAATCGGACCGGTAGTCGGTGGAGGTTTTTAAAGAATCCCCAACAACGAGTCGCTCAAGAGCTTGTAATCCGAGAGTTTGTCTTTCCCTCGGATCTCCTTTCAATCTCCTTGAGGAGATTCTTTCAAGAAGACGCGTCTTTCTTGTTCAAACATTTAAATTGTAATTTTAGTCGCTTCCTCTCCCTGGTCTCTTCTTCCTGTCCCACACTCCATTCCTTCATTCTCATCGGCCTCAATGCCCACCGGACTCACCTTTCTCTCCTGTCTTTCAGGGAGGTTGAGAAGAGGGATCTTGTGCACAATTGCTCTCATGCTCATGGGAGTGTTTTTTATCTCCACCGTGGCTAGTTGGTTTTGAAGTGACGCAATAGGGATATTCATAATCGCATCCTCTTGGATTTTAGCCCATCATTTTCTCATAAGGGCGAGCCTTCTTTTGTTGTAGGTGTTAATGGGCTCTAGGGAGTTGGGGATTGTCTTGGCGACGTGGTAAAAAATTTTGCAAGCCAAGGCCAGGGATGGGTGGCTGGAGCTATGAAAATCCTCCTCACCTGTTCCGAGCCCCTTTTGGGATGGAACAGGTAGAGCCATGTAGAACCACACGTCTTGGCTCGCCCTAACGGTCACGGGTACCCGTTTCAACGGGGGCTAGTAGGGGGATCCGCACATAGACATATAGCTGGATGAATGGAGGAAAGGCTGGATGGACGAGCCTCTTTCCATCCACTTTTCTTATTCATCCTGCCTACGGCCCATTAATCCAACGTGTATTTTACCCGAGGAGGTTCAGAACTGGGAAAACCCGTCCTATTACCCATATATACCCACTCAGGTATACCCACTCAACTAGGCCCCATAAAAAATCCCCAGCTAACGGAGAGAAACCGAAATTAAAGGAGAGTGAGGAGACTTTCGATTTTTTAACCGTTCCGTATATCTCCTATATGAAGAGGAGTTTCTTTTCACTTTTATCTGTCTGTGCAAGGCCCTTGAAGGAATCTCTCACAACCCAACCTTCGAGCTCAGAGGAAACCAAGAATTCAAATCTCTTACTATTAGACAACCCAGCTTACAAGTCTATGTAGAATATTAATTCAACCCTATTTAAAACCCATTAAGAATTTCATTGTTGGGCCAAACACTAACTAAAAGTTTGATTGCTGGGCCAAACATTAAGAATTTGATCGTTGGACATGGAGTGGGTTCTTCGAGACCTGAGATGAGTCATGGCCAAATGTATGATGGGTTTGATGGGCTTTTGGGCTGTGAGAGAGGAGGGAGGAAAGATGAGCAGATTGGC
The DNA here is from genome assembly GCA_009869795.1 of Neelides sp. FZ-2019. Classification (NCBI taxonomy): domain Eukaryota; kingdom Metazoa; phylum Arthropoda; class Collembola; order Neelipleona; family Neelidae; genus Neelides; species Neelides sp. FZ-2019. Next base: position 80,107 of record VJMY01000053.1, on the reverse strand, counting down.
CATTAGGAACGAGGCGGCCGAGAGGGAGGGAGGGAGGGAATTGCAAACTAATTAGCTCCTCCATTAATGTACGAGAGAGAATTTGCGAATGCTCCTCAACATGACAATGGGAGTAATCTGTGGGAGGACATTGTTGGCTGTCCTTCAGCCGAGCGGAGATTCGTCATTAGCTCATTTCAACGGCTGTCAAAGCCTGAATGAGTTAAGCAAAATAATGAAATTACGCTCAATTCCTCATTGTGTCTCGCGGGAGTGTTTCCCTCGACGTCAACATGGAAGAGAACAACCAAATGCCCAATAATCTCCTATGACCAACGAAGCGGAGAAGTTTGATTTGAAACTTTGCCCAGCTCCTCGCATCCCTCCTTTGGCCGCTCAACTTCCCAGTGATCAGTGAGTGAGGAATGGAATTATGCACTGATACAATATGGATGCAGGGTGGAAGAGGCGATGGTTCAAGCGAGCCAAAAGGCTTAAAATTAATACCATCCATCCATCCATACGGAGTAGAATGCATAGAGATCTCCCAGGTATTCTTGGTGAGACGCCGAGTGTTTGGCTTCCCAACAGCCTAATAACTTGCTCACGTCCAATTTCAATGTCAACATCGAGATGAGCTCAGGAGGCATTGATATTGAACTTGGAAGTTTGTGCAGCGCAGAAGGACTCACCTCTTCAGCCATTTTGATATTTTTTTTGCCCTCCCTCTACGCTCCTCTGCTCACGAATTAAAATTATAAGCCATTTTCAAAATTGCCTCCTCGCCATTCCCTTGGAGGTTTTAATATGGGAATTACCTGAGTCTTAATAAGAACCTCACCGCACTCACACCATGGAGAGCCATAGCGCCTTTAACATTATGGCTATATAACGTTTTTTTTCTTTCTTCATTTCCCTCTTTTTTCTTATGAAACCTCCGTCGTAATAAATAGTTAGACATCCAACGTGGCGTTTTCCTTCATTCGGACGAGAGGCTTTTTAAACGCTTTTTTCCCTCTCGTTTCATTAAAGAGCAAGAGTCTTTGCGTGTTGAAGATGAATATGAGAACATTTGGCATTTAAAAGGAATTGGAAGGCTCAAGACAAAATTATAACGTTGTTTTAAACTTGAGTACTTGAAAATTTTTTAGTCAGATATCAACTCGACAGAATGCAAGTAGTTAATATGCTTCATACGCGATTCATATTTAATTAGAAAAAACGTTTTTATTATAACTCAACTAAGAGGTGAAAGTGTTTAGGCGAAGATGGCAATGTAAAAGTACAGTAAATATTGCATTTTAAAAATATTTCATTTAAAATATTGAAATCAAATTACTGGATTAGAATGAACAATTTGTTCTAATATTTTTGTAATCATTGAAATTCATTAAAAACGTTTTGTTAACACTACTAAATATGCATGGGGTTCAATTCGTTGAATAAGCAAGGAAAAAGTATTAGGAATGAAAGGTTTTTGCAACAACGGTAATTGACGAATGATAAGATTCGACTCCAAATCGTGTTTTTCCCTGTTTAGCAACAACCAGCATTTTATATGAACAAATGAGTCATCGAGTAAATTTTTATCCCAAATTGAGATATCCAAATATAGGGACTGTTGAGTGAGGCGCGGATCTCCGATTTGATCAACCTGTCGCAGCCAGGTACATATGTACATGTATGTGTACTAGTGCTTATGAATTTGTAAAAATATAAAGGGAATATTCATTTTATTCATGATTCTTGGAACAGGTAGGAGTCTAAATATTCATATATGACATGAAAAGGAGATCGTGACGATGTGATTGTCGCGAATAGGAAATGCCATCAAGAGCGATTAAGTTCTATAGACATTCACATTCCTTTTCAATTGAATGTGAGAGGCAGAATTTGCAAATTTGGTGAGTGTGCTTGCCGGCGTATATGTATGAGGTTTTCCCATTCGGCTCATTTCTGGGCCGTGACAAAAATGATGTTTAATTCATGTATTTACAAAGATGCGTTTGTGTCTCTCGTATTTCCCCCATTGCTATTCACCCCGAGACTTCGACTTTAAATAGAAGAAGCCAAAGGTGGGTTAGGAAGGAAAATGATAATTTTGAGCTTCAAATGGGATCAATGGTTCTTACAGTCCTCAAAAAATAGTTTTAGATTACCCAATTGCCTTTACTAGATATAAATCTTCCATCTCCACTTAAAGGACGAAGAATTTAAAAAATCCTTCATTCAATTCATACATATTTGAATCAAAATTTGATAACTTGAGATTTTCTGTTGATCCCAACAATGAATTTGCCAGGTTGGGTTTTTGATCCAAGAGGAGTTTGGCATTCATGGGATTGATGGTAAATGTGTGAATAGGAAATGTAACTTCCTGGGGTCTTGGGAATCTGACGTGAGTCTCGCACATGGTGCGCATTTGAGTCCTCCCTGACTCTTACCTGTTCTGGTTGGAGTTCAATGAAAGGAAGTTGAATCCCGTTTGATGTGAGCGTTGGTGGCTGGTGGCAAAAGTTGGGCAGGAAGGTTTGGAGATTTCTCCCTCGGAGGGAAGAAGGTGCAAGGAAGGGTTGGATGCAGCGAGTGCGGCTATCGGGATCTCTCCGGATTGGTCGAGAATGCTGGGTTAGGTTAGTCTTGAGATTCCACTCGCATTCCTCCTCTTGCCTCCTTACATGATTACATGGCTCATGTAACCAAGTTGGGTGAGGGGAAGTGAGGTGAACGAACTGGATGGCAAAAATGGTTCCTTGGACTCGTCATCCGCATCACCGTGATGGCCATGCTTCCTCCTCTTGCCAGTGGCAGTGATGGGGGTGCGAGCGGAGGAGGATCTTCAGCCCTTCACCCATCCCCATTCACATCCACAAACCATGCCCAATGGACAATGGGAGACAAGTGCGGTTGGATCCGAGAGAACAGTTGCCTTTGCCCCCAACCGCATCTTTCTCACCAGCCCTTTCGGTTTCCAAGCTCAGGGTTGATTTTCGACTGTTGGGGGCACAAAAGCTTATGGCCCAACTTGGGGACCAAGTTTAATTACTCCATTCGACCACATTCTTGAATAAAAAGGAACTTCCTTTTAAATCTCCGACTCCAGATGGACGTATTTGGGAGCTCCTCTATACAGACTTGTATAATTAACTACTTGTATTGATGTACTTGCCTCTCTCTATGCCATGTACTCCACACACACTATATGTGTCATCTGCCTGTCCTAATAAGTATAGAAGGAGAGGCCTAGCCTGAACAATCAAAGATTCCTGTAAAAAATGAATTCTTGTTATTTTTAGTTGGAATGAAGAGACAGTTTCTTTTGACCTTCCATTTGCTTCAGTCCTTTGACTCTCTTTGACCACAATTCTTTTATAATAGAAGTTGTCTTGATTGAGACTCGTTGGATCCAAAACCTCAGACGATCAATGAGATGCATCTCAACGAGGAAAAGGAAAACACGCTCCTTTTCAACCAAAGTCGTTTAACGACGCAACCCAACTTCTCTCCTTTTCATTCTCACTTAATTATCTAAATGCTCCAGACAGCCATCAACACCTTGGGGACTCTTGCGTAATTTACCCGTTAAGTCCCTTCCTATCTTTAATCCTCACATCTTAACTAATCCATATATAATAATATATATGGAAGATGAGTCTGAACTAATTATTCGTAACATTCACCATCATTATGTATTTAGCTTACATATAAGATCAATTTTTTATATTAAAATATTAATATATTAGATGGACTATTTATGGATTATTTGATCAATCCAACCGGAAACCAGAGAAATGCAAGATATGGCATAATAAATATTAAAATGAATGAATGTTTCCAGGAGCTGACGGGAAACTCCGAAGAGACAATGGGCAGATCAAGCCAGAAGTATTGACCCCTCCGCGACCTTCTGTGATCCACCGAGCTCCAGCTCCAAAATCACCCCTTCCAGCATCGCCCTTCCCTCCAGAACAAGATGCTCCGTTGGATTTCAGTCAAGGGAACGACAGGTAAATTTTGTGCCCAAATCTCATGCGAAATGAGGGCTCATTTTAAGCCTTATTTTGTGTCTTGAGTTTCAAGACACACACTTAATAGAAACCCGGAGAGTAACTAATATTAGCCGGGAGAGAAGTAGTATTTTTCTAATGGAAGGAATTGACAGGGGGAGCGGAAGCCAACCAGAAGACTACGAAGGAAATGGCCCGCCCAGAGGAGGGCGAATCGGAGGCGGAATCTCGACCGGCGGGAACGGGAGCAAAGGAACGGACGGGATGGCTCAAGGGAATCAAAACAACAGCAGCTCGGACCCACCGCAGAGTCATAATGGGACAAATAATAGTTCGGACATGGGTGGGCCAGGCGGGTACCGGCTCGCGACGGATCCTCTTCCGCCAGTTCATTCCCTTGGGTTGGGCGGGCACTTTGGGACGAGCAGCGGAGGCGGCGGCGGCATGGGCGGAGGCTTTTACTCCAGATTCGACCCGCGCCACACCGAGGCCCTCTTGGACGTGTGCATCGGCGGCTCCGGCGGCGGCCATCTAGGAAACGACCCCTTACTCCTCCCACTTCCCAGCCCGGAATCTCTTCTGGAATTAGCGGAATTGTACCGAGATGACCCACCGGTCCATGACGTTGACCCACCTCAACCAGACCCACCCCCGCTACTCGCCCCGCTCACTCCGCTTGAACCAACGAATCCAAATCAAGACCATTGCATTAGAGGGGATCGGATCAATTCACAATATGGCCTACATCGGAACAACAACTCCATGGAGAGCAACCTGCAGAGTAACATTCTTTTACATTTACATTTTTTTTGTATATTTATTAATTAAAAACATGGATCGTTTTGAACTAATACTCATGTCATCCTGGTGATGGCGAGTAAGGCTGATTAAGGCCTATTTACATCGATTGGTCTCACAGAGCATTTGTGTTTGAAGGTCGATCCTCGTACGTTCAGCAGCAAAATCCCTCTAACGACTTCTTCAACTTCACGGGGTTCAACTTCTCCGACGAGTTTAACGCCGCCCTGGACAATCAGCTGAGCCTGAACACAGGGCTCCTTGGGAATCCCGCCGTCGTGCCCCCGTCAGTCTCGTCCTCCTCCCTCATGGCCCATTGTCCGCCGCAGCAAATGGTAAAGAACCTCTTGGGACTCGCGTCTCCCCATGACCTATCGGTCACGCTCTCCCCACCTTCCTTCTCTGCCTCTCCGCCACTTTCCCCGCCCACTCGGAGCACACGCGCCTCACCCGTATACTTCTCCGGCGGTTCTTCCGGCTCCTCGCTCGACTTCAAGCCCTTCAGAATAGCCTCGTCCACGTCGGACGAGGACTTTGTCGAGAAGTCGGACCTCCAAGCTCGCGTCCTCGGTCTCCGCCAACGGGTTAGCTCCTCCTCGTTTTCTGTTTCCCGCTTGAGCCTCCTGCCCGCTTCCCCCAGCCCACGGCGCCCAACCCCCGGTTTCACACTCGTTCCTTACTTAGCTCGGCGTGCCCAACGACGCCCCTGTTGAGTTCGTCAACGGAGGTCACGGGATCAAAAACCCGCTGGCGTCTCATTCGCCCGAACGCGGCCCGGCCGAGCCTGAGAAAACCCACAGCCACCACAGTGACAATTCCTCAGACTGCGGCGACTCTTCACGATCCGGAGGATCCGCCGGGTCCGGGACCACCAACGGCGGCGGCGGGAAGTTGAGCTGCCGGATTTGCGGCAAGGCCTTTAGTCTTCAGCGGCTCCTCAATCGGCACTTGAAGTGTCACTCGGACGTCAAGCGCTACCTTTGCACCTTCTGCGGCAAAGGATTCAACGACACCTTCGACCTCAAGCGCCACACGAGAACCCACACAGGTAAAAAGCGGAACTTCCTCGGTTTCCAGAACACTCCGGCCAAGGCGGTAGGTCGACCCAGATGGGTGGTTACTTGGCCCAGAACATAAATCAAATGCTCCCGGCTCTTTGAGCCCTTATCATACGACTCATGCGGGTTTCACCCCGATCATGAATTACGTTTTTGGATCCCAAAAAGGGAGGGAAGATAAGGGATTCCCTAATTAAGATAGAGAGATAGTCTGCGGGGATGAACAAACCCACCTTTGATCATTTTTCATCCATCCCGTAACATTCCGCTTTTTATACCAAAAATCCACTTTTAACTATCCACCGTCTTCCACGTTGGGTACATTGCTTTGAAGTTCTATTCACATTTAATTGGCCCAGTTGGACGAAATGAACGTTAAGGACCAAATAAAACAATTTAAAAGATTCTCTTAATGTTTAGTAGTCATGAGCAGCCAGCAGCACCCTGACAAATAAACATACATGTGTTACACATGTAATGTATGATATTTCAACAAAGTATGAAGATACATAAATATACCCTAGCCCAAGGTTTTTTTCCTCCAACATTTTTTTGATTGGATTTATTAGTTGAGGGGGTCCTTAAGGGAATTCGTTTGGAGAGCCAAGGAGAGCATTTAGAGCCAGGATCTCCCTCTTATTCCACGGAGAATCTTCTTTGAATTGATCCCTGAGTGTTTCGCCGACTCCTAAGTATTCCTCCAAAATGACGTTAAATTGATGTTCCAGGGGTGCGGCCGTACAAATGCAACATGTGCGAGAAGTCTTTCACGCAACGGTGCAGCCTCGAGTCCCACTGTCTCAAGGTCCACGGGATGCAACATCAGTACGCGTACAAGGAGCGGAGAACGAAGGTGTACGTTTGTGAGGAATGCGGACACACGACCGGAGAACCCGAAACCCATTACATCCATTTGAAAGAAAATCATCCCTACTCGCCCGCGCTCCTCAAGTTCTACGACAAGCGACACTTCAAATTCACAAACTCCTCATTCGCCAACATGCTCCTCCAGGTACGATCTTAATGGAGAAACCTTAAATCCACCATTCAATTTCTCCATTGGGTACAAGCAGAGTTTTTCCAACCGTCGTTTCAATCCTTCGTCGATCTTGAGATTTTTAAAGAGCACTTGCAATTAAAAGGGGTTTACATTACTCAAATTAAATGTTCTTAATCCGTTCTATTTAGTTATTCAATTCATCACTACTTAAAGGTATATTATAGTAGTTGGCTTATTAAGGATTTACCATTCCTTTTCCCCATTATAATAAAACTTTGGTTTTTTCTCATTGGTCCAAATTGTTCATTGTTAGGGTTGAATCCTGACTTCTGAGAGGAAAAGGTTTTAAAGTTTGAGCCATGAAGGTTTTTTTGCCTTATTAGGAATTGAGCGAATTGACGTCGTAGTTGAGAATTCTTTTTGAGTTAAGCACATTAATGTTGTGTAGTACCAAGCTTGGATAACACTAACCTGTGGATAAGTCTTATCCAGAGATTTTTCCAAAAATTTAAAACTATAGTGAAAGACAAACGAGAAGGCCGCTGAGTTATATCATGCGACCCTCCAGAACCCTCGTGTCCATTCGTCCTGACCTGAGTTATATCATGCGACGAATGGACACGAGGGTTCTGGAGGGTCGCATGATATAACACAGCGGCTTTCTCGTTTGCCATTCACTGTAATTATTTAACACATTAAATTAAATTTTGGGAGTTAACCCGGTGTCTTAGCATTTTAACATTACCCTGTGAGTAATTCTTATCCACAGATTTTTGGCCGGATAACTTTAGCCACAGATTTATCTATTAATTCATTTTTTCCTGTTGACTGTTGGATAATTCCTTATCCACAGATTAGTACTATCCAAACTTGGTACTATCCACTGTAAATAATATAGTGCAATAGCATGGAATTTATGTGTAAGAGAATCAAGATAGAATTATTCCGATGGGCAACACTCATTGGATTTCCTATCTGGTCTGGAGCGAGATGAAACATTAAGGAAGGAAGAGGAGAGCATTTGTGCAGATTTCACATATTCCTCAATGAACTTAAAATTTAACTATCGAGTAATTTACTTCAAGTATCCATTTGCAATAATTCACACATGAGATTGAAATTACACATATAAATATCTACCTGCATCAGCTACATATATACATACATAGGTATCCATGCCATGCAACAGGAATATATAAATAAGTATTTACTTATTCAACAAACACTGTATGTACGTTCTTATATGTGTTCAGGTATTTATATAGCATATATCACAAAGAAAGCTAATATTGCACATATTCCAATATGGCTTATAATTTTCTTAAATTATCATTGCATGGACTATTTGCTTATTTTTATGGTTAAACTAATACTGTAATGCCATAGTGGTTTGTATAGTCTTATTTTCAATATTTGTTGTCTATTTAGATGTACATACCTAGTCGTATTGTCTACATAATGGGATCGTTAAAAGAACAATTTAACTCGCCCTGTACAAATTTCTCAATCCCGATTCATCATTTGAAGATTCAGTTATATTATATACTAGTGGGGATGAGTTTTTTCCTTTTTGTCCTCTAACCCTTTTTTGCACTTGTTCTCCTCTGCACGTTGAAAGACGTAGCAAATAATTACATCCCATTTGGCCTTGACTCTCAGCGTGAAATTTCCATTAATAAAGTAGAGGAGATACACTACAGCTTCACTCAGGATGGAATACTAATGAGAAGGAACGTTTATAGGTAAAATAAACAATTATCCTCAAAGTACATAACGCCTAAATGTTCTTTTTTCACTTGGGGCACAATACATTCTCTTGTGTAGGAATAACCAACATAATTATCCTAATTAAATCTAAAAAACGACTCTCCACACACATGAACTCTGAACATTTAATTTTACATTATTTCTAATGGTCATAGCAATTCACCAAATTAAAAGCAATTGTACTTTTCAATTGATCTTTTTTAATTCATAATTAATCACTTTTAATTTCTCAAATCGTTGGAAATCATCGGATCCAAATTAATCGCCATGTGATTAAAAGACAATAAACCCTTTGGAGAAAGAAGAGCACCAAATAAACATATTTTCCCTCATCAAATGCATCTTTCGTTTAATACCATGTTACTTAGGATTTTTTTAAAAATGTGTTTTCCCTTTGTCTAGGATGAGTCTGAGATGAGGGATGCGTCGATGCACGCATGAAATGTAAAGCTGAAGGAGAAATGCGAATTCTTGAAAATTATAAGACAAAATTTAAAACATTGTAAGTTCATAAAATCCGTCCGAACATCATCAACCTTTTCAATGAATTCTGCGAGTGTAAAAAAAAAAGATTCCTGATTGAATTCACCTTTGCATTGTGAGTTGTTTTTTAACTTGTACCCTTTATTCAGTATGAAAATTTATTTGCCACCATGTTGAGTTGTATACTGTAAAAACATATTATTATACACACATACCTTTATTGTAAGTACTTTATTTCCAATTATACTTATTATTCGTTCGGGGGGTTTCGTTCTTAGGGTCTTTGTTCCAGAATTGTGAATATTGTTTTTCTAATTATTTGTAGTTCTTAAGTGTGGGGCAAAGTGTAAATGTTGGTCAGGGGACTTTTAATGAAAGGGAAATCTTAATCATATTGTTTTTATTAGGCTAGATACAAATACGTTGTTAAGTAGTTTAATCATGATGTATCCAGTAAGGTATTACGATAAATGTTCCATGTTGGAATCTCCACATTCCGCAATTGTACATATATTTAAATACAAAAATGTGTAAAGAATCATTTTTACACCTCGTTTTTTCTTTGTAGTTGGTCAATTACTATTATTGATCTTATTAGTTTATAGTATATTTGATGTTAGTTAGGCATTTAAACTCATGCGGGTTCTTATTCACAATTAAATACATGATCTAAAAGGGAGAAATCTAGAGGTCAATCAATCACTTAAATATAAATTAAATGAATTCACAACACTTTGCCTCTCGAACGTCGCTTTTATTCTCTCAAATCAAATTTTTCAGAGGAATCGATTGAGCGTCAAGTTGTGGAAGCTTCCCTGCATGAGAGGATTTTTAAAGCAACAGCAACGAACCAAATAAACTGGAGGGGCTAAGATTTTAAATATTTAGGAAACTAAAAAATAGATACATTTTCCTCTTTACATATACCTTACATAAGCCTATTGGTTGAGGGTGTTTAAAAATGCGAAACTCTGAGATTTTTGAACTTGGCCCTTTTCTCTCCTTTTTAACTTCCAAGCGAGGTGAGTAATGGGATGGAAAGGTCAAATGTCCCAAAGATCTTGGATAAGGAATCAGTTTAGAGACTCACTCAAAAATATGTTCAATGTCTCCTTTAAAAGTCTTCTACACAGTTAGATTTCTCAGGTGTGATCTCCAGGACATGATAATGAGACCAATATAGCTTCTTGTGCCTTTCCATTTGACCTGTTGAGTGAGGACGAAGGTCATTGGGAAAGAGTATATGGGTGAGATGGTTAAAGATATTCCTTCCTGTGTCGAAAAACAGTCCCATTTTGCGTTTCTCCTCCATCCAGAGCCACGAAGAGCGTTTGAGTTGAAGGGAGTCCACCAAGGAGGAGGAAGCGCTCTCGTTCTTCAACCAAGGACAATCTTGATTTATTATCCCCATAATTGCAATGAAGCCTCTATGGACTTTCCATTGAGGGGCTCCTCATCTAACCCTGTGGTAAATCTCGAATTCGCGTTTCCCCTCCCGCGTCCTTCCAACCCTCCACACGTGCGGAGAAGGAACAAAGACCCATTTTTCCAATCAATTCAAATTAATCTTTTAATTAAATTCGTATGCTACCTTGTGAGACTAGGAGGGCTAATTAGGCATAGTGAGGTTCATTGAAGGAAAGTAGTAAATTAAAAGGATTCAAGTCGATCAATCGAATTATCTTCCTCCTTTTTGCTTGAGCTAGAAGATTCCTTGGCATTATAACACTTCTGATCTATTTCACACACATATATACCTACATACATCAAGGGTATATATATATATATATCAATGTCTCAACATTGGACCTATGTAAGGTATTAGTATAGTAGGCACTTGTTTGTATAGGTAGGCAAATGAATGAAAATCAGAATTTCGTTGGATCCTTTGAATTGTGAATACACGTGCGTAGTTAATTTAGTGCACTGACCTGTAGTAGTATGTATAGAGTTGTGAATCTCTGTGATATGTTGATGAGACGTAGTAGAGTGAAAATTGAAGAAAAAACTCAATAAAATATTGGGGAGTTTAACAAAATACCTTAATAAATGTTATAACAAATCTTAAACTACGTATATACCTATTAACAATTATAAATCATTCCTGTTCAATTGCGTGCATGGGAAAAAACCCTTCTATAGACATTATTAATATTAAACCATATTAAGAATGCGTATTGAATGACTCAATACTGAACGTATGCTTTGAGGTATCCTAAACGTATTTATTTAACAAGTTAAAAATCATGTTTTTGAATGAATTTATAAAATGTCGCGTTCATTTTAACTATATGTAGAATTTAGGATAAATGGGGGGAAAATGTGTTTTTATTTGTTATTGTATGTGTAGTTGTTTCGAGTGTACGCATCATTCATAATAAAGTATGATACAAGTACATATTATACCTATTCATAAAATATCTTAACTCGTACCTTTTAAAAATGACTTCGCAGACTCCTTATATAACTACATTTAATCAAATACATAATTAGAAATATAATTTATAATTACAAATCAACAATGTGTACCTTGAATGGCCTTAACTGGCAAACGAATCAAGCGGAATGTAACAGACAGGTCTATATTATGATATCCATTAATGTGAGGAAATTCAAATCAAATTCCAGGCTCGAGAATTATTACGTGAAAAGCAAAGGTGAACTCGTAGGGGTATAGATCTAAACAAGTTATTAAACCTGTGACTCATTCGGTCAGGGTTGTTTTGGAACGAAATGGTTTACAAAGCCTTGGGAGAATTCTCCTCGTATACGAGCCAAAAGGAGTTCCATAGATTATTATCCCGTAAACTGGCTGAGGAACCATTTGCATCATAATTGAGAACAGAAGGGGGAAATGGTAATTAATGAAATCCATCTCTTCCATTCACCGCCCGCTTCATTGTTGCGTAGTTTTTCAAATTTATTCACACAATAAATACGGTTATCACTCATACGAATTGTGTGTATATCATCATTGTGCTCTTGGAGTCAAACAGAGGTGTATTGGCCGATTCAATTTGATGAGATTCAAAAACACATTTTTTGTATCTACATGTATGGACGGAGTTTTGTGCTATGTGAAGAGTAGAGATATTTGTCTTTAGATATTAATTATTAAGTTTGATACTGATGATATGATTAGATATTATTATTCTATGATTGGGGAAAAGTGATTTCACAAATTTTCCTATTTAATGAGATGTGACAATAAAATGTATTATACAACCAATAACCAATATTGTAATAATCATATTTAACAATCGACAAATAAAAGAAGTGTAAAATAATGACTCATTTTACAATTTTGAGAAATGTAGTTTTGAATCTAATAACATTGAGGTATTACGAGAGATTAAAAGTACGATATATACGAAGGAACACGTTCATTTACATAATAAAGATATATGTAAATGAGTGCATGGTTGGACGGCTATACGTTAAGGGACGCTAATTGTCAACACCTTATTAAATTAGATCGTAGTTGAACGAGTCTTTCTTGACTACGACGAAGAAAGACATCGTTTCCATGTTAAACTGTATTTTGGTTATTGTTTCTTATACGTAAGGTCGATCTAGTAATTATTTGAGGATGAAAAACCTTAGATTGTTTAGCTAATATGAAAATATGATGAAAAAGAATGGCTATAATGTAACATGTACAACTCATGCATTGTTGAATAATAAATGATTGAGTAAATAAAAATGCGCTCCGTGTTCTCAATTCATTAACATTCTCATTGTAATTTATTTAACAATTATTCCTTCGGGTTTATTTCTAATACACAATGAACCATACCGTACATCCATGATATATCTACAGACTTCAATGACTTAATATTAATGTTTTAGGAAATTTTGATGCTTCGTCCACAATCACATACATATCAAAACCAATATAAAATGGCATTCAAAAACATACAACTCTTTATTTTATAAGTATATGTGCATTGTCAAGAACTAAAAAGACCTAAATATAGGTACCTAAATATTCAATATAGGTACCTATATTTTATATACTTTTTACAACATCTCTAAATATACTATATGACAAGTTTGGTCATTTTAGCGTAATGATAATATTACATAAAGATAATATATGTATAGTATATTAATATTTCCATAAAGAAATAAAGATAGTCTAATTTGTCATTTAAATTTCTTTTTAATAATTAACTGAAGGAAGAGACGGTTAAAGGGACAAATAGCAGAAAAGACCCGAACGGAGAAAAACAATCTGGTCATTATGAACGAAGATTTATTCGCGAATTAGAAGTTTGTAATAATTCTTGGGAGTTGATGGCAAAAAATGTTTTGTTGATCCTCAAGAACCCTATTCTCATCTCTGCCTTTTTGGCGAGGTGAGGGATGAACCAATTGGAAGTTTTTTTCTCAAAATGCCTTGACACTGACATAGACCACTTGATTCCTATGCCTAAATCGTCAGGTCGTAAATTGTGAAGATGCATATCATTTAAATGAACTTGACCATATAAGAACCTCCATTTGGAATCTTCTCCACGCATAGGGAAACAACAACAACAGCAAGGTCTTCCAAAACTCACCGGCCTTTGAGGAGTTTGGGGTTAAGAAAACCTACGTAATACAAACAAGGCTTAATTCCATTCATATTTAATATCTATTAAATAAAAGAAATATAGCGAATATGTATGTAGAGAACTTTTTACTGAAGATTTATCTATCATTTTTCTTTGCTAATAGAAACTTTAGCTAGGTCTGTATTACTTATTACATGTGTATATTGAGTATTAGTATTTAAGTAGAAGATAAAACTTTTATTAAAATGATTCCACTTGTAATTACAAATTATTCAGTCAGTTTTAGTTATTAATCTCATTATATAGTTTTTAAACTTGCTTAAATATCATTTTTATTAATATGTGTTTAATTTTAATTATCTTAACAATAATAAAGTAATGAAAGTATAAAATGTTGCTTATATGTAAATGTTAGGTTAGTATGGGTAGGTATGATAAAGCATCAGAGATTATGAAAAGTACATTAAATAAATAGGTAAGACTTGTTTAGAAAAATAATGGTCATAATTCCTCTCCCTACAAAACGGCTTTTTAGGAAGTTACCTTTTTAGAATACTGCGATCTTTAAATTCCTATTTTGACTCCTTGGGCAGAATTTAAAGGAATCTCTCCGGTATTATTAGATAAAAGCGGATTGTGTTTCATCCACCTTTTTTTTACACATGTTTGTGTTACACATATTTGTATGTAAGTGGCTATAACGAGATGCGTAATCGATGCTAGGAATTAAAGAATATGGAAATTGAGTCGATCGACTCGTGCAGCTCAGCCTGAGGTCAAGGCGTAAATGAAGGATTAATCAAATGAAATGGCTCTAATAACAACACACTCGGATTGACCAAAAAACATTGATCTTCCACATCCTCGGATACATAAAACATATCCTGTGGGGTATAATTACACTTGGCCTGTAGAGTGTGAAGTTCATGGAGAATCTCGTGGGTTCCTTTGAGCCCTTAAGGGAGTCAATCAGAGAAGATTTGAGAAAGGATTGGAAGAAAGAGCGCGCCTGGTCGGGAAGGCTCCAAGGAGCTCAATCAAAAGGGGAAATAAATAAATAAGGGATGAAAAGGCCGAGTATGCGAGTAGGAACCTTGTTGAGGCATTATTATTGAAATGAGGCCCTTGGATGGCTCGGACGGCTCGCGATGTTCAGGATCCCTTGAGGACAAGATGAGCTGATGAGGGAAAAAAAGTTCCCCCATTATTGAGATCCCAATCGGATGCTCTTCCTCGTCGTTACATAATAATGAGGCTTCCTCATGGCCTTCTCACACGGCCGACATCCAATGTCAAGGCCCTTGGCTTCAACCTAGGAGTCTCTCAACATTAACACCTGTCCCCCATACACCCTATATGAAGATGGGATTAGAAACGAATACACCAAATGACCTCGACTCCTACAATCAAAAATCTTTCATTAACAGCTTACTCTGCCAACCAAAGGTCTTCATTGGCCTTAAATATTTAAGCAAAACTATCATCATAATATACCATCGTTCCGAAGATATTTAAAGCCAACTTACTTAGTTAAATAATATTCAATTTACCACTTTGCTGACCATATATAACATACCATGCCTATTAATGCTATGTCTCTGCTATTTCAAATATGTTATGTATGGTAGGATACTCTAATCTAACTTTAAGTACTTTTATATGGATAAACGGATAAACGTTCACATGGATACACGAGGAATGTTCTTGCGTATTAAAGCTCTAAGGTAAATGAATAAAGTATGCAATGTAAAGGGTTTCATCCACACCGCAGAGCGATGCCCAAATGTTGTAGGTGTCCCTTGTACAGCTTAAACCTTGTCTTTTCAATTTGCCACAGTAAATCAAACGACGCATTGTGAAAATCTCCCCATGAACCCCGCAGAGAGAAATGAAGAAAAGGACAAGGGAGTAAATATTTCTTACACATCAGCCCGGAAATGTGTTAAATGATCATAAAAAATCTCCAGTCTCCTTTGGTATATAAGACACAAGAAGTAAGACTTTGAAAGAAAGAAAACGCCCTTTGCATTGAGCTTTAATATCCATATCCTACTTAATTCCACTCTTTCATTATTTCCCTATTTAACCATTCACAAGAAATTTTAGTGGAAGTCCAAGGGTTTTACATGTTTAGACTCTTATGTGTGTAATAAATATGTACATACCTACTTAAATACATGATATTATATTTAAATATCTTATAGTATGTATTATGAGCACCTATTACATATATCAGAAATATATTATGGCCTTTTTCTCTTGTTTCAATGAGTCTTGAAAAGCTGTAATTAACCGTAATTTGTATGTGTAAAAAGCTTTGGACAAAATACCACAGATTAAGATTATTATTCAATTAAAGCCCAATGAAAAGATGAAAGTTTTCATTCATGCTGATCAATGTTCCTAATCCTATAAATTGCAAATTACAACCATTCGTATACCGGGTCGTCAATATCTTTTTTATGCCTTGCTGAATTTCACTCTCTTAATTCACACTCTCTTAATTCAGAAAAGCGGAAAGAAGATTTTGACGACTGTTTATTTGGATCAAAAAATAATACAATGGGATTTTTACCCCCCCCCCCCCATTTTTTAAACTCAAATTAAGTTAATATTTATCTATTTAATAATGNCCCCCCCCCCCCTATTTTTTAAACTCAAATTAAGTTAATATTTATCTATTTAATAATGTTACAATTCCAATCATTTAATTTATATCAGAATATACTATACATAATATAATATAATTGATATGATTATTTTTTGCATATTCGAGTATTTAATCACAAAATGACTTTTACATTAAACTTTCATTATATATAGATAATATAGGTAAATAATTGCAAGTCCAGAATGGAACAAATTTCAAATGTTTCTCATTCAGAATAATGAGTGATGTGGTCAATTGGATTTCTATTAAAAACCAAGTTGTCCCAACGGTTTGATAACCCTTTTATGCTGACCTTGAAAACATTCATATTTAATTTATTGATGGGAACTGATATTAAAGGAAAGGTATGGTGGAAGGAGCTATGAATAAAGAGGCGTGAGTCTTCCAAGAAGGTTTGTGAGGGGTGAGCAGATGTTCGTGGCAGCTAAGACAAGTCTCGATGCATCTGCATGAGACTTGTCTCTTCCAAGAGCTTCTTCATCAAGGAAGGGTAAATCAAAGCTGGCGGAATGAAGGTGGAGAGCATGGACCATTGTTAGCACACGGCTTGAGTGGGCAACCAACACTCGAGATGAAGGACAAGTACAAAATGGAGTGGAACATCCTCGTCGTACCAAGATACGAACAAATGGACTTGCTCTAACAAAATTCCTATTTCGCTACATTATTACTTATTACACATACCTATGAAGGGTGAATATGATAATAGGTAATAATCTATTTATATGAGTAATTTTAAGGATAATAATGCAAGGACTATATATTATATTTAAGTATACATGTATCGCAATCATGCATTGGTATAATGCTACCATATATGTTATTTCTATGATAGTGAAAGCTTAATATGTAATTATTTTATATTAACAATAGAAAGTATAGAATCAACATGGATAGTGATTATACTTAAATATAAAAATAGTAGTACATTAAATGGACGTTATATAACGAACTAAGAAAGCGAATATACTTTTTTACAATTAACTTTCGTCCATCACAAGCATATAACACTAAAAATGCATCTTTGGTGGCAGCCTTAATAGGTACATGTGTATTTTTATATTACTTATTAGAATCTGACCGAATCAGTATATCTCACGTATTGCATGTGAGATTTGAATGAATTGTGAACATGGATAATTACTATTTTCATTGTTTACTTAATCAAATATTTCCAACAATTGAATTGCTCTTTTCAAGATTTATTATCTGAGTCTCCCAAATAGGAAAGAAGATCATTAACAATATCTATAATGCGATTCCTCTTCGAAAGTTCCTAAAAAATTAACTAAAAAAATTGATCATGTTTCAAAGGTGTAAATGAGAAATTGGCAAATTTTTTGCCTGTTGAAATTTGCACAACTTCAAGTGATAGTAGCGTTGCATTTGCATACTCTAATAAAACCTAATATAACTTCTCATATTTTAAATTTCGGTTTTAATTTCTTTAATCTTCTAGTAAAAACCTAGATAATTTTTAAATATATTTAAAGGGGCTTTTCAAAAAAATCACATAAACCAATTTTTATTTTTATTTAATACTTTAATTACAAAATATAAAAATCTCCCAATAAAAAACGCCCGGAAATGAATCGACACAAATGAAAGGATGAAAGGTGAAGTCGATGAAAAATGCCTTGCTGAACTCACTTTTATATAATACGTATACTCAATTTTGATCGAGAGTGAAGATGAAAAGAAAGTTCACGTTTCAATTCATGAACCCAAAGACAATAAAGGGATGGTTAAAAAAAGACGAGATTCAGTTTTTTCTCTGTTTCTTAATGGAAATGAGAACTTCAACACAGTTCCTACATGCATCTTCCTAAGAGTTTAATTCAGAACATTTTTATCCCCCTGATTAATTAGGAGACGCAGGAGTCTTCAAAGTATAACACTGCCCCATTGAGCAAAGTACAAATAGATTCGACTCACCATCATCGGTGTGGATGAAAGTGAATAAAAATCCTTTTTTTTCAAGTTTCATCATCACGGTAGTCGGACACATGTTGAATGCGAGGCTCATTTCACCCCTCCTTTCAGATGTAAAATATATACATTTAAAGATTCTCCTTGTCCTTGGACTTCAAGTCTCGGAACGGAGTTTTTTTGTAAATAAAAGGCTTTTGTAAGTAAACTTATTTTCTATACAAACTCATACACGCTGTACAACTCAAACTCATGCATTGTCAATTACATTCCTTCTTTGCCTATTAAATACACGTACTTGTCCGTAAGTATCCCCATGAACCTACATATATAATGAATAGTATAAATTCTTGTAACATGAAACATGAAATTCTGGAAAAAAAAGTATTAAATAGCTCATATATTGTATTTAATAAAGGAGAATATTGACAAGTGATTAGGTGAAATTCCTCTTGTCGCATCTGCTTTTCCTTCCTGTCCCACTCTCCTCCTCAATAACCAAATTTCCCTTGTGTTGTTCTTTTAATCCTCTCCTTTCTTTGCGTCTGTCCAACCAAGGAGAAGCGAGAAAAAATGAACTTGAACTTCAAAGCGTGTCTCTGATAAAAAGTGAAGGTGAAAGAGAAACAGTTCGCAACCGAAGCTCGAAGAATGATTCCTAATGACTCCAAGCGTATTCTGCCTACTTGGCCATGTCCCGTGGGTCTATGAATAATGATGTGTGTGGGAGCAGCAGGCGAGCGCCGGGTCTCCTCCAACGTCCACCACACGGTCCATCCAGGCCACGAGCACACAAGGCCAAGGTGACGGAAAATAAGGGCCAGGTTTTTTTGGCCAACAATGCGTGTGCCGTCACATCTCCATACATTACTTGAATAACTTCACATCTTCGCCCTGTTCATCCCCAAGAGTCTCAACGACCAAAGAAACTAAACTACTTCTACTTTAGAACAATATTTATAGGTAGAAGGGAAGTCCTCTAATTCGGTTGCTGTAAGCAACTTGCTTGCTACCGTGGATCTCCCTTGCCATGAGTAAGTACGATATAGGTAAATAAACAAGTGATATAAATTCATATGCACGTAATATAAATTTGAGGAATGAAAAGGGGAATAATTAGAAGGAGGCTCTTTGTTTCATTGTGCAATGACATGTGTGGGGTTCTCCCCATGTCGTGCATCTTCCTTCTCTCTGGGTCACGCAAAAACTTAGAGGAATAAATAAATGGACCTTTACATGGAAAAAAACCTTTGCTCCAGGGACACACGGAGTTTAAATGAGATGCGAGGTTTCCATGAAGGAACAACAGCATTTATTTTTTTATCCAAAATCTCTTCTCAAATCCACCAGAGGAGGATGAGAAGGACAAAGAAATTTTCAAACCTGTTGTACATGTTACGATGATCTTGTTATAATTATTTAACATTAAGAAAGAGTTTATTTCATTAAGTTTTGTGCAACACTTGCCACTCTCAACACAAAACGTTTTCATTTTTTCAGATGGTAATTTTAGACACATGAATGTTAGTAAATTTAAGAATGCAGTTTAAATTACATACAAGGTACATAATATTTAATAATTAGTCATTTTTAATTTCCTTAAACTCGAGTCATATTGAGTGATTCTTGATAGGATTCAATGTCGAGTCAATCAGATTGGATGTTGGGTGTAGAATCGAAATTGGATTCGAATTTTGAATCCACCTGTAGAGAACCATGAGTGCAGAATTATCTTAGAATTTATTTTACATAAGGTTATAATATTTGTAAGTAGGTAGTTAGTATTTTAAATTTTAAATTGAAGTAAGTATTTATAATTTAATATACATAATATGATGTTTAGATAATTATACATTTATTATATGTTCAATATATGATGGCTTAGGAAGTTAGGAATATTTTTATATGAAGATTGTAGAGTTATTTGACTTTGAAGAATAGAGGTGAACTGAATGAATGAAAGGTTGAGTGATGTAACTTAAATGGTCCAAACTTGGACTTTCTCCGCCACGACGCACCAATTGGCATGATCGTAGTAGGAAGAGATGATGTGGAGATTTTGGACATATTTTTCAATGAGCTTGTCGAGCTCGCCTTCGCGAAAGACATGATAGTATCGGTGGTAGGTGAGGGCCGTGGAGTCCTCCGTCTCCTCTCCGTTGGCCGACGAGGACTTGGAGGACCGCGGCCCGCGATGGTGGCGCATGCCAGTGGCCAAATGCGACAAGGCCGACGGACGCTGGGACTGGGACGTCCCGTGGAGGGGAATGACTGGGAGCAGACAGGGTTTCTGGTGCGTGGAGGAGGAATTGGTGAGGGAGCTCTTGGCTGACGTCCAGGACTCGAACGAGTCCCCGCCACGGATGGAGCACGAGCACGTCGAGGACATCCGGACGCTGGAGTCGATGGAGGGATTGCGCGACGGCTCGTGCCGGCTCGTGGTCAAGTTCTCCATGGAGTCGAAGAGGGATTCCTTCTCTTCGAGCTCCTCCACGAGCTTGGCTGCCAGCTCCCCAGCCGCCTGCCCCTCCGTCCCGCCCCCGAACGACCCGTCGAGGTCGACCAAGGTCGGCGACTCGTCTATCATGCTCGACGGCCACTTGGCATCCGGCCCTTTCTGCTGGAACTTCTTCACTTCGCCCAGCAGGATCTTCTCGCCGGGATTCCTTCGCTCGCCGCTCGACTTCTTGTAGGACGAGGACGAGGAGGAGGAAGAGCCGGAAGTGAGGTCAGACGGAAGAGACGAGAGCCACTCGGACGTGCTGCCCAGACGGGCCAAGGTCAACTTCCTCCGCCCTTTCGGACTCGATTGGAGGCTCTCCAAAGAGGAGACCAAAGGCGAGGTTTCGACCCTCTCGGGCGACGCGGATTGGACCTTCTCCTTCCCGCCTGGGACATCCGAATCCCTTTTCTCTTCCAGCTCTTCGGAACTTTGAACGCGGATCTGCGGAGTTTTGTCCTCGTGGTGAGTTGGTGGGAGGAGAGCCACGTCTTCGTTCACGACGCTCACGACGCTGCTCACGGAGTTGGGCGACGACGAAGACTCGGCGTCCGACGTGTCCGCGTCGTCCGTCTCGGGATTAAAAAGTTCAACTGCCAGGGACTTGGGAAGGCTTCGTCGCACGAGCTGTCTCGTGATTTTAGCTCGATTCTCAGGTAAAACGGCGGGTTTTCGCAAACACTCGATCTTCTCTATTTTCTTTTTGGGAAGCGGGGCTAAAGGGGCCGACGGACTCTCCTTTGTCGCTACTTGGCTCTTTTCTGCGTTGTCTTGGGCCTTGGTTGGACTTGTAGTTTCCTTCTCTTCCAACTCGACTTCCTCTTCGATCTTCAGGGGGAGTTGAGACTTGAGGGGGGAAACGGGAGGATTTGGCGGTTGGTCCTCTTCGTTGGAAAACCTCCCGGCGGAGTCTGGATGAGAAACCACGAGGAGATTTTCCCGAGTCAAACTCTCATCAAATACGAATTTGGTTCCATTGTTTGTGCTCAGCAATCCGAATCGGGTCGGGGAAACTTCGGGGCTCCGCCTTTTGAGGATTTCTGATGCGAGGGGCGATGGGCTTTTTGGGACGTTGTGATTTGGAGGTGAAAGACGAGATGCGGGTGATTTGGGTGATCGATCCGAGTCTGTGCTATTAGCCCTCGTTTCACTCCCGAAGCAATAAACTTCACCACCCACCTGTAATTCAATAAACCTTTCATTAATGGCCCATCAACCCTTGACGCTTATGCTAATTGACAATCATATTTCCTACGTATATTTTTATGCGACCCAAATTCCCTTTCAGCTCGAGTCCAAAACCCAAACTTAATTTCATCAATGATTAATATACTTAAACTACAATGTACACGTCGCCTTTTAAAAGTCTCAACTAATGAATATTTAACAGGTTTATCTAATGCGAAATAATGAAAACTTTTGGAGTATATGTCCAATTTAATTATAGATAAATTATAATATATAAATTAAAATAAATTGAATGAGATGAAATAATTCTTACTTCGCCGGATGGTTTTGGTATGAAGATGACCGAAGCGAAAGAATCTTCCGAGTCGACGCTCGTGTCGCTCTGAAAGCTCGAGTCCTTTGAGCTGTCTGACCCTTCTTCCCTCGACAATTTCCGGACGTGGCGAACGCCAGGAAGGAGTTTGCTCCCGTTCGCCCCACCACCCAGGAGAACATCATGAATGAGGTCATTCTCGCTCGGCCGCCGCTTCAGGAACGGCGGCGGAGACAAAATGTTCGGGTTCGGCTCCATCATGTCCTTCCCAACCTTCGTGATGTTCAAAGACCCCGCCGAGCTTCGTCTTAAGAAAAACGGAGGGAAAAGGCCACGCTTGGCTTCCTTGGATCCTCGTCGGAGGAAGTTGGAGGAGGGGCCTTGGGAATTCGACACGTCTTGTGCGTCGCCCTCGTCTCCCTTCCAGTTCTGGAGGATCCGGACGATGCCGTTTCTCAAGGAGGAAGTTGCCTGAGTCCCTGGGCCGCGTTGACACGGCTTTTGCGGGTTGGCGGCCGAGGCGGGGGACGAGGGGTCAGGGACGGTCGTTGGGCCTGCGCGGAATCGACTGCTCAACCCGTTCTTGAGCAGCTGGAAGCATTTGACATTGGGGGAGTTGAGGAAGGCTTCTTTCATTTGGTCCCATCTATTGCTCTCGCGTCGCTTGTAAATGAGCTCTTCGTTGAGGGAACATTGCTTGGTAATGTTCTGGCGGAGACGCTCCTTCTCCTTCAGCCGTTCCACTCCGCCCGTGAAGATGAGATCCTCGTTGAGGGAACTCTGCTTCCAGAACGTGGATCCGCCCAGGGCGCGTCCAGGGTGCAGACGCCCGCCCTGAGCCCCGTTGAACTCGGGGAACTGCGGGAGGTCTTTGACAGAGTTCTTGAGGTCGGACCACTGGGCAGGGTCCAGTTGGCCCGGGGTGTCCAAATCCTCATCCTCTTCCCAAGACCTTTCCACGACCGGCGGCGCTGCCGGGGAGCAGATGCTTTGCTTCTGTTTGACCAACGTGGGGCGGAGCTTTCTCACCTCCTTCTCGCCCTCGTCGGGGGATTGTCGTCGGCTGGCAGAGGAATCTGGTGGAAGGTCCAAGGAGTCCAAGGACTCGGTTTGAACGGCCTTGTGCGTCACGCCGTGAGGGAATAGAACCTCGTCGTCACAACCGGGCTGTTCGGAGAGACTCGAGTTGGAGCGAAGGACTTCGGGGACTTTCCGGGGTTCCTTTAATGGCTCTTCGTCCGTGGACCGCCAATGAGAACGAAGAATTCCGGCGGGTATCAAACCAAACAAATCGCTCAGACTCTTGGATTTCGGCTGACCTCCAATGGAACTTGAGGCTGATTGCAAGTCGCAGGCTGTTTCTAACGTTCTTCGTCTATCAATTAAATGAGACCAGATGTTTTGACAAATTTCTCTCGACTTTCACCTTATTTTCTTACATGTTTGCTTCACAAATAATATAAATTAAATAGTATTTGTAAATTACCTCCTTGGGTAGAGCACGTTTGAGAAGAGAAGTCCTCGCCCTCGTCCTTTTCGACTCTCCTCTTGGAATTTGAGGAATTCGGCAAACTCGGACGACTCGAGTTGCCTGAGCTCAATGGGCATGAGATGCTCCGCCGGGTTGTTGGCCCCATCTTCTTCGTTTGAGCCATGCGGGTCGTCGGGTTCTTCATCTTGCAGAGGAATGTCAAGACCTTGAAGAAACCAAGGTCGACGTCCGCCCCTGTGCCGCTTCGCCCCAGCTAATTTCTATTGAAAAATGAATGCTAATTAAATTCTAAAAAATTAATTTTAACCAAAAAATGATGATTTTGAAAATAGGAATTTATTTAAATTAAAAGTTTTCAATATTCTTACCTGAAGAGCTCTTCGGACAAAACTATAACATGATTCATTGGGACTTGAGAGATCAGAGGATGATTGCGAGCTGCTTGGACACATTGGGTCAATTGACTGACCGCGGTTTCGAACTCGAGCGCGTCTCCTTCCTGGCCCACCGCTACGCCCAATGAACAAATTCCAAATGAAAATTGGGCCAAAGAAGCCACAACGAAGCCTTTGTTGAAACCACAAAGGTCCTTTTACCTTATAGAAGGGAATGAGTCCGAGTCTGAAGTTTGTGTGTATGCATGATAGTGCGTCGCGTCGTCGTCGGACGTCGTCGTGGTCGTGGAGTTGAGATCCCGCTCAATCGACGACGTCTTGTCGTCGCTGCTCGACGTCAACGGTCGCGTCCACGGGATCAACACGTCTTGCGACTCGAACTTTAAAAGATGGAAACTCGAGTTAGCTTTTCCGCATCCAATGGAGAGTCGAGAGGACAAATAGGTTTGAGAAGGGCAAAGAGAATTTGAATGCCAATCCCACCGGCGTTCTTTTGCGAAGTCGATGGAGCGGAGATCCCCACCTTTCCCAAACTACATACAAACTCACCGGGTGAAGTGAAAGTGGGGAAAGTAGGTCAAACTTCCATCTCCCAGGAATACACATATAGTTGACTTAAAATGAGACCTAACTAGCTCCCAACTCTAACTGTTCCCAAGTACAAAAACCCTCCAACAAAATATTCTTCTTCATGAAGAATTATGTATTAAAGGTTCCTTCTTCTCCATGAATTTTTTAAACTTTATTCTCATTTGTCTACTTTTTCAAGTTGCTCAGCTACTCCTTTACACTCTCATAAATTTGATTCTTCCCTTTGTCAGGAGTTCAACCTAACCTAACCCTTCATATATTTATGTATAACTAGGTATACAAATAAATTTACATGTATCGTGTAAGTAAGATTGTATACGATTTGTGAATAACCCTGTATATATACATACATATTATAAACTTAAGTATAAAGAGCAAGCTAGCTATGGCATGTGAATGTTAGTGTTTATATTGAATGGCTGTATTGTATCTACCTATTTAAGTGTATACTTAAGTATATTATTATTAGGTATTATGGGCCTATAGTGGGATAAAGTCGAGTCAACTTGGATTGGATGAGAAAGTTTCTCTCTGAATTCTTGGAAAGAAGCGAATGTGAAAATGTGGGCGGAAGGAGTAATGGGCTTTGTACTTTTCGATGACGTTGCTCCATGGCCCAAACGGAAACCATGAGTCGGCCGCCAATCCGCAAGACTCGAGCCAATTCCTTCAAGGCCGCCACACGACGCTCCGTCGTCGCGAAATGGTGGATGACGGCGATGGACAACACGGCGTCGAAGCATTCGTCACGGAACGGAAGTTCCAAGTTGTCACAAATCAGCACCTGCACTCAAACAAATCCAACTGAACATGTGGGAACCCCACCTGGCCCAACACCTTTCTCTTTCGCCAACGAGAACACGATTTTTCTCATTGGTTCCAAAATTTCTCTCAATGAATTAATTGTATTATGTATAAATAGTGTCTAAATCAAATTCTTCACCTCGTGTTCCTTCTGTCTCGCGACTTTGGTGAGGCTTGAACAACGATCAAGTCCGATCTTGTACACCAATGGATTGAATCCCAAATATTTCCCATTTCCACAACCTGAGAAAAATAATTTGATTAAATATAGTATTTAAATATGCAAATGAAATGGAATTGAAGCCATATATTCACAACCAAATGACTTAAATACAATTTTTGTAAACTCTGGTAATCGTGGAAGTATATTATACATATTAATATAAAACACATTCTACATAGCATAGTATACACAATCCTCTTAACAAGAATGAAAAGAAATTTATGTATTAAAACATCAAGTTGTTTGAATTGAATGTTTTTAAAAGGAATCAACTTGACAGTTTGTCTTGGTCTGACAGATCAAAACACTTGGATGATCAATGATTTTATCAATCTGGCACTTTGGGGCTACGGAGACTCAAAACTGGAGTTTATGTTTATAAAAGTGTAAGCTTGGAGAAAGCTCAAAATCTTTCCAACTCATATTATTTCAACATAAGTATAATACTCGAATGCAAATTTATATAGATAGTACTTAAGCCAATATGTATAAGTATTTAATACCTTTACTTAAGTATAATACATATTCTTACATATCTATATACACATCTTTGTTCAATGTGTTATAGAATCTCTTTGATCAATTAGTTAAAAACCTTTATGTACATATTTATTTTTCATGTCCTTTCTTCCTCTGAGATCATCGTGATTTTAAAGTGGAAATGTGAAAGAAGTGAAAGGAAATCAACTTCTTAAGATTCTTCCTTTCAGCCCAAGGAGTTCAAAAGGTGGATTTGAAATGAACGAACAAATGATGAAATTTCATATTTTTATAACATTGAGAAGTGGAAGTGGAGAGCAAACAGAGAATGATTTTCGCTCTTTATAAACCCTTTTACAAGCATTTATCACACAGGCAAATATACCATATACATAGTATAAAGATACATAAATACATACAATACTAGGTATAAATATATAGAAGTACAATTGCATTACTTACTTTATTATAAATGTATGTAAGTATTAAATATATATGTTACAAAGTTCATTAATATTAGAATGTTGATAAAGGTGTATTTACACTGGATATGATTCGCTCTCTTGGAAATTGAATTTCTTAAGTAAAGAAAAGACGTCCATTGGGAGATGTGCATAATAGATGTAGCGTTGTGGATATGAATGTTCCGGGCCCTCATAAATTAGAATACATCAGGACATTGTCGGAGATATTATAATCCAGCGAGTCAACAATGAAAGTTGGAAAAAACTCTGACGTCAATTCCAATGCCACGTCGGCCCACCATTTTCCTAATGGCCTTTCACGTCTTTCAATTAGAGAAAATCAATACAGAAAGATTTTCATATTCCTCCACTCGCCCAACAGCGGCGGAGATTCAATTAACCGGAAACATCCACCCCACCATCTTCAAACCTGTCTACTTACATTACTTTGATAATTTGAATATAAATACTTTTCCCCATCATTACTTCTTTCCATTTTGATTATAGGCCAGGAGGTGCTTAATGAGCTCACAACTTTCACGCTTTCCCTAATACTCATATATGGCAAATAAAATAAGAATTGAATCTCTTGACGCTCCGTCGCTCCTTCATTCCTTGATTTCCTTTTCGAGAAAAGTCGAGCCATTAATTTATGTTCCCTTAAAATCCAAATATTGAATTTTTCCATAAGAATATTTGACTTTTCCTTCTCTCGACAAGTATTAAAAAACTTACAATTCCAAGCAAAAATACACAATGATTCATTCAACTTTTCATCATTCAAATTTGAGAATTTGACTTCAAAGGAAAAAGTCCTTTTATAAAATTTTACCTAGTTACATATACATTACATAACCTTTAAATATAGATAACCTTATGTTATGTTGTTATGTAGCAATAATGTATAACTTAATACTAAAGAACTACATAGTCCTTTAGGAAAAATGAGTCTCGGGAAATTTGATCAAAAGGCTTAAAAGTTGATGAATTTAATTTAAAATATGGATTTAAATTTTTTCTTTTCATTGATCCAAAAGTCAAGTTTTTGAGTCTCGTCAAGTTCAAAAGGGGAAATTAAAGGCTGGATGTACATATAAATATTTTCCAAAGGGAAAATATGTGAGAGATGTAGAATGGAGATGAAAGAGCTTACCAACGTCACAGATGACGGAACCGGGTTCAAGATCCAAGAGGAATTGCTTGACCTTAGGCCACGGCCGATAGCGCGACTCTGTGAAATGAGACGCAATTTGCTGGTAGACGTCGTGGACGTAGGCTTTTTCCAACGCCACCGACCGTGCCTCGCGCTCTTTGCTGCTCGAACTCCAATCTTCCCCTTTGGCCCCGAGGCTCCCGGGCGCGGTGGCGGAAGGGCCGGAGAAAGACCCGCTCCTCACGGCCTCAAGCACGAGGGCCATCGCCGATGCCATGAGAACTCAACGATCCTCACCAACCAAATCTCGATCAAAATCATTCCTACGAACAAAAACACAAACGTCAGATACACACACTCAATAAGAATGTAAACCTGATAAATTATTAACTGAGTTTATCTATAGTGTATTTTGTTGTAATAAATTAATAGTATAGTAGACAAACTTAAGTTCCGTTTGCACTTAAATCACTACCTGAATATTTCTTTTCTATTAGCTAATTCTTAAATGGCCAAATTATTAAAAGACTCTGGATGAATCTTAGTTGGAACTTAACCTAACTATATCACTATATTACTGTATTTATGTATACATATGTACCTTACATATAAAATAGTGCTTATAAATATCAGTTTGATTCTTTTATCCATATAAATATATTTATGGTATATGTAATAACTGTGTATGTATTATTCTAGATAAATATAATAATATATGTTAAAGTTTAATTTTACTTGTTCTTTTCAACTAAATTATTCAATGGAAAAAGCACAGGCATATAAATATATTTAATTTATGATAAGGGATGGAATACTGCAAAGTAATAAAATATGTATGTGAATGTACAGTAATTAACCTATATATGTGTATATAGCAATTGCAAGCTAGTGTTTAATGACACGGCTGGCTGAGCTAATTGACACGTGGAAATACAAAGAGGTAAGTTTAATTGAGAAGGAGGAAAGGTGAGAGAAGTGGAAATAATGGAGAGAAATTAAAATTAATTTCTCCTTTCTCTCGCCTTCTCCGACATTAATTGGAGCCAGTATTATTAAAATAGCTATTTGAGTTCCTTTTCCTTCCAAACAATTTGAATGGGGCTCCTTCAAAAACTTTATAAATTAAAAACTTTCCTTGAACTCATTTCTTTTTCCTATCACTCAACCTACATAATAATTACATGTTATTCACACTTACCAGAAATTTTTCAATGTTAGGTCACAAAACTAATTGTAATGGTAACTACCTAATATAATAGTACATAAAAGTATGATACCTATGTACTAGTATGTAGGTATATATAGGATTGGCCCTGAGTTTCATAGTCGTAGGAAAACTACGAAATTCAATTTTGTAGCACTACGAAACTAAATTTATTTGAAATATCGCTTTATTTATCTTTAAATGAGCTAAGAAGGTTCTCTGATGGGATACAGGTTAACTGTTCTAAAAACCTTCAATTATTCATTATTCATTTAAATTCAATTCTTTTATATATAAATGTGAATAGTGAAATGTCAAATATTTCATAGGAAAGGTAAGTATTGAAATCGTTCTTTTTATATAAATACATTAAAAATGTTGGAGAGTAAAATTAGTAAAATTAAAATGTATTACCATTAATATGTGCTAGCGTCAATCTTAGTAAATTAATATGATTTTGAAAATATATAAATCACGTTGAATCAATTAAAGCAAATAGCACTACTTCCTTTAAAAATGATTTTACACTAACTATTAAACTATTATTGCTAATATGAATTTTTATGTACCATTATGCTATATATACAGATTCAATTTCGTTCATTTAATTTAAGAAGATCTGATGTTTTATCAATAAATTATTTAAATAATCCACTTCGAAATTCAATCAGAAATTATGAAGATGCTGAAATGTTTTAATCTACCCCTGATTGAGTTTCGTAGTTTTGTAGTTTCGTAGTTTCGCAGTTTCGTAGCCTCAATCGAGAAAAAACTTGCGAAATGTCAACGCATAGTGTTTGATAGACAGATTTTCTTGTCAACAATGCAAGTTCCGAACATCATACATCCATAAGTAAAAGTGTTCAAAACGCATGAGCTCATTTATTATCAATTTGCTTTATGAATACAAATCATTTTGCGATGCGATGCTAAATAATCCCATATTTACAAATACTACTTTGAAATCTGAGAATATTTTTCCACGTTAATAAATCCGAGTTGTATCAATGGTTCCATTTGTTTAATTAGACAATTTTTAAAACATTTGTCCTTTATTTAGATTCTAAAATAGATACATGATAAGGCTATTCTTGTGAGCCTTTTACAAAAGAGATTAAATTATGAATAATTGTCATGATGGTTTAAAAGTTATAAAGTGGAAAGCGGGGGGTATTTTGGTCCCTCGTGGAAATAATTTCTAACCAGGAATGATTGAATAGCCAAAGGAGTCAAATTTCTCTCTTTAGGAAGAAGGTGAGAGGCAGAAAGGGACGGGAGGAGTTTTCAATTACGCAGAGGGGAAAGTTGAAAGAGAAACTGCAGTGTTTGGTGCTTTCTCCTCCGTCACATCGCCCCTAAACATCGCGTACATGTCTTGGCTACAAAGCACTCACATTTTCATTCATCCAAAGGAGAAAAATGACACGCCAGTAACCTCTGACCTTTATTTTATTACTCCCCTAGATAATAAAATAATTCGGGGAGAACCAAAAAATATTCTGCGCCATTCTCACACTTCTCCAATCAACTAGTTAAATGTCAAATAATTAAACTAATTATTCTTAATTATGATTACTCCCATTTAGGATATTAAAATAGCATATGGATCAAATGGATGATTTCTATTGAGTACATATGTAAGTTGGCAGGACAATGTGGAAACTGGGATTAAATGTGGAAGAAATACTTTTCATATATTCCTGGCCCACTTATCGATTTTAACCATCTTGGCTCCTTTTGTTCCCGGACGACTGTGAGAGAGATGAATGGAAAGAAGATGCTAATCTTTCACAAGGATTTCCATGAGGATGATTAACTATTCACTCATTTGATACCCGAGAGGAAATCAATTTGAAGGGAAATTAACAATTTGCCTTCACAACCCTTCACCTCAGAAGCTCATCAAGTTCCCCATGAAAATCATGAAATTATCACACGCCGCCGTTTCTCATCCTCAACCAACCAAGCAAACACACATTGGATCTCACGTCAGTCGCTGGGCTTTCCATCAAATCAAACACGGCTGAGAGAACTGAACCAAATATCCCATTTGAGAATCAAAAAAATTCATTTTATAATGGGTTTAATAAGAAATGACCATTTAATAAAGATTTCAAGAAGAGTGACCGGAAATAGATGAATAGTTTTTCCTTGGTGCACAGGTAGCATTTGGGAATAATCAATAAGGGGAGGAGATGCCATAATAATGTTGTTGGCGTCGAATTCCTCGTTTTGTTTGGTCGAGGAGTTTGGAGCCATTGGTGTAATTGGGATGAATCTTCTCGGATTTCTTCTCTTGAGGTGCGGAGAAATGGAGGAGATAATTTCTTTATAAGAGGATCATGGAAAAACGAAACTTCCTTTTCCAATAATAAATTCATCAATGCGAGACTCCTCACCTAGACACGTGTTGTGTATTTGTATTGCATATATGTACACATAGTCAAGGTAGTCTGACCCATCATGATTTATTTGACCTTTTCAACAATACTTGTAGTCACGTTCAGATCGTTAAAAATGTTCAAAGGAAGACGAGTTGAAAGTTATGGGGCAAATCCCAACATTTTGAACACAAGTCCCACCAAGCCCAGCTATGTATTTTTCATGACCTAACCTCTCCTGAGTGTCCAAATAGGACGTTTTGATGCTCCTACGCCGTTGGACACGTTGAACTTCCAAGAGGAGAAAAATTGGAAGTTGTATGAAAATGAATGGATCGATCTCCGTAGTGCGGAGCCTCGAGGATTTTTCTCTTCTTCCCCACTAGACCTGTATTGAGGTATGAATGGAAATATATATCTGTACAATATACATACAAGTATGTCTATAGGTATACTCGCTCTGCACCATTTCCTACATACTTACAACCTCATTAAACCTGGATTTTAACCATCCTCATTTACGTAAACTCACCTCTATGGAAATTCAATAAATTAGCTGGCTTTATTGATTTAAATTCCACTTAACGGCGAGATGTTCAAACCGAGAAATGCCAGAACCGCACGTTTGAACATATTTTCATCATTTTCCCAAATCAAAAATCCCGACCTCCACAACTTTAAATTTAACATGAAGGGGCAAAAGTTATAAGAATGCGTGAGAAAATCGGCAAAAAATTCAAATTCTCGAAACACAAAATTACGAATTTTCTTTTAATTAACTTCCTTCATAGTTTTTTCAACTTTTCACAATTGAGTATAAATAAAAATTTAAATATTTAATTGTGCTAAAAAGTTTTGCACAACCAACAAATTTGAATATTTGCTCTTGAATCATTTAACTTGATTCAAAATTTACAAACTTATAAAAGTTTTAAATAATTTGTTAATAAAATTAAAAGGATGCTTAAAAAATCCCCAAAATAGGAAACATTTTTTTAATTAAAATTTTCAGTTCTTTTAAATGTCTATAAAACCTTAAATGGCTATTAGCTAAAGTAAAAATGTCATTTAGCTTCCTGTAAAAAGTTCTACAATATGTAAAGTGCCGAAAGGGAATTGTGAAAAGTGAAATAAGAGCTTCGCATTCCCAATTACTCCAAAAAGAACCCAAATGATCGAGAAGAAGGAAGAAGAATCCTTCGGAAATTCCAGGAATTTCCTTTCAGTTTTCTCAGTTTTGATTCTGGGTGAGTTTCCGCATGGCTCGATGGATTCTCTCATAAACTCCCTCTAATCCAC
This sequence comes from Neelides sp. FZ-2019, assembly GCA_009869795.1. Taxonomy (NCBI): domain Eukaryota; kingdom Metazoa; phylum Arthropoda; class Collembola; order Neelipleona; family Neelidae; genus Neelides; species Neelides sp. FZ-2019. The sequence continues at coordinate 47,372 of VJMY01000053.1, read as the reverse complement.
ACACAACATGTCCACACATTCTTCAATTCCCTTCATCCCTAATGCTACTGGGAAAAAATGGAGTTCACAAGAGTCAAATCCGTGTCTCTGTGTGCTTGACAATGGACTCGACTTTCTCCATTGAGATCCTCACTTGGATAAATACACCTTGGTCTCGTATGACCCAGTGTGTGTACCCTACTCAGGCTATTTAATTACAATTAAGACTCACGTTAAGAGGAAGAGGGATTGTTTCCTGGGTTGACTTGGTGGAGAACCTGGCGGAGAAGTCGCGGTGGTCCAACGGCTAAGAGGCAATTGAAGGCCCCATCAGATCCGCTTCAATCCATTCACGTACTCATGCGCTCCTCCGTCCACGACCAGGACCAACATTGTGTGTACAAGTAGCCGAAAATCCTCATTGCTACGCCTCGCTCGAAATGACGAGTTCCCCCTTCTTTGACCCCCCAAACTCCCCGCGTCCTCACTGGCTCACGTTGAAGAGTTCAAATGCTCGCGGCGTAACAAGTTAATAGCAAGAATTAAACACATGAGATCAGGAGTCCCGTTACCTGATTATTTCACTGCCCGACATTCTCTCCCGGAACTGTTTTCTGTGCATTTTTCAATGTTATTCATCCACATATTAAACACTTATAGATACATGCATGTGTTTTAATTAAATACACAAAATAAACATTTTCTTTTGTGTATATGTGTATAAAAACATGAAATTGAATTTGTTGTTGGACACGTCTTGTAAATTGAATAAAAGGGAATGTTTGATATTTGGCGTTTGTCACAAGACTCAAGTTGAAAGATAAAAATGGAAATGAGTTCTCTTTCAAGAACTTTCTTGACTGGACGAGGGACGTTAAATACTTCAAATGACTCAATTGCCCAAATGACGAATTTTCATTCATTCCTTTCTATGAAAGAATAAAAATAAAGAAGAAATAACATAACCCTTAACTGCCTCTACCTCCTCCAAAGTACTCCAAACACCTCACACAAATAAATACAAAAAAGGTAATTTATTAATCCTATTTACTCTAAATTCCCCAATTCTCCGAAATCATAGAATTGGACTTGGACAATTGAAAATTTTGGAATTCTCGCCATGTATTGAAGAGAACAAATAAGTATCAATGTTAGTATAAACATTGTTTTTATCAAGGATAGTGGAATATGGATAAGGATACGCAATAAGGAGCAAGTGTCGTGCGCAAAAGGTTGTGATGACTCATGGACGAGCTCTTCTCTCTTTATGCACACAATGATATAATGAAAATGTGTATTCTCTATAATAACAATTGGACATATTAATCATTAAAAAGAATCATTACGGTTTTACTTTTCCAACTTTTTACAAATTGCTTGGCTTCCTTTCTGTTAACATTTTCAAATGTCTTAATAGACTTTATATGTTTAATCCTGATTTTAATACTAGCTTTAACATGTTCATCTACAATACAGGAAATGGAATTAGAAAATGAGGCATACAAACTAACTTTTAGTTTATTTTTTATTTATATAATTCATTCCAACTATTATTCATAAATTCAATAAAAATACTTTCAAATGAAATCACAGTCTGACATATTAAATCAAATGGCACTAGCAGTCCACCACGAGAAAGAGGTTCTATCCAACCTTCATATCCTTTGGTCACAAATGAAGTCAGAGTTCCATGTATAATACCTTTACCTTTTATTTTGCCAGGCAATGTAACCTGCAATGAATCTCAATACTTCATTATCGGAATTACAAAGTAATAAAGTTTTGGTGTTTGAACTAGTATTTGACATTGTACATCAATATTATTTAAATGTCCTTCAGTGCTTTTCTTTAAGAGAGTTTAATAAATCAGCACTAATAAAACTCAATTCATCATTATATAACGTATTAGTATATAATAATTGTTTTAACTTCATCACAAATAGTTTATTTAATAAAAAATATTCTTTATAAAACTCAGATAATCCTTTTGAATTATTAAATCTCCGTAATGCCCGTTTGTTGCGATTTGTCTCCTATTCAAATTTTCGGAATGAAAACACCGTTGGCACTGCATTGACTTTCACCGCAAGTTTTTTCTGGTAAGGTTCATTTAGTATTTCGTATTCAGGTTTTATTTCGAATCTTGATTTCACAAAATGTTCTGAACATATACCTGATGTTAAAGGATTAAAACCTTTATCTTTCCAGATATTGAAAATATATAAATTTTTAAATCGAAATCTATGAAATGACCTTTTTATTTTTCCCGCTATTTTTACACTCGACGACTGCACAAATAACCATTATGACTAATTTATAATATGTTATTTGAACATTTTATATACAACTATGTATATAATAAAGCAATAGACTGTTCGTCGCGCTCGTTGATGAGATCATCTCGCGCGTTTTGTTTCTCGCATCATTTATACTTACTCCGTAATGCGCCTGGTTGGTTTTTATGATATTTATAACACTTAACAATAAGAAACATAAAGGTAGTATGTATGTATGTATGTATGTAAGTATGTATGTATGTAAGCTACGTAACTATAAGTTTGGAAGTACGGAACATTACACATGTACATATCTTGCTTACAAATCTATACCTATTAGCTATATAATTTGTAAGGAGAAAGTGCTTGTATGTTCAACGGGTGAAAGTCTTGTCAAGCTTCCATCTTTCCATCCAACTCAATATGGCTCGTCTTCCCTCATTGGATTTCACTCCTTGAGAAACTGTGGGAAAAAACCCTTGAAAGTTTTCCTTCTCCCCGATAATTCAATTCGAGTTTTATAATTAATTTACTATTGATTTGATTCAAGTGACGCAATTCCTACCTCCGCCAATTTTCCTTTATTGAATGATTCTTAGAGTGTTTAGCACTAGAATGCATTGTATGATCTCATCCTTCAACCCCTAGGCATTTCCCCGTTCCGCTATGCAAGTAATGGAAAAAGATGAGGAAAATAATGTGTATTTATGATGGAGTGAGGGAAATCTCCCGAAAGTGCTCGAGACTGTGAGAGGCGAGGGATATTTTATTCCTTTCCTAATCATTTCAAACACAAGACGACGGGTGAGACACAGGTGAGTGAGTAATTAAATACATGAGTTGGCTGGAGGAAAGCTCGGATTAAAGCCAGAGTTCCACACCGAGACAAAAGGGATTTTCTCCACAATGTGTGTGGGACATCTTGTAGGGATGACGAGCTTGAGTGACGAGCGGGGTGATGAGAGGGCGAGAGGTCAAAGTGGATTAAAATATAAATATTAATCGGCGGAGGAGAATTTCCGCATTGCAGACGGCGGGTGTTGGTTAATTTCTTCCGCAGTACTTGAGAATCTGGTTGGGCGTGCAGGGCTTCCGACAGCATTCCCCTACAATGTTCCGCCTCATCCGAAGATGGCCCTTGCCCTCGCCGAGAACCTTGAGGGCCAAGTCCTTGGGTCGCACCGGCCACATCTCGACCTCCAGGGATGACTCCTCCCACTCGCCCTCGTCCTCGACCAGGTTCTCACGCAAGTCTCCTTCTATCTCACCTCCTACCAAACAAAAATACCCACTCTCAAAAACAGTGCGAGATTTAATTTCCCTTGAACTTCATTCAGAATCAAACCCAATTAACTAGTTGACGTAGTAACGTCATTCATTCATGTATATATATATATAATTCATAGCCATACTCAAGTTTGGGAACAAAATATTTGAAAAATTTAAAATATTGCAAACTAAAACCCGGAAATTGTTTACATTGGTCAAAGGGAAATAATTTCAGGATATTTTAATGTTGAAAGTTTGTAAAATTGAGTATAGTTAGTATTTTAAAATTGTAAAAATCACAATATGTTAGTTTTAATTAATTTAAATTGATATTTTGAAGAGGGAATGTTTGAAGGATCCTTTTTGAAATTGAATGAACTTGAAAATTGTAAAGTCTTCAAGTAATAATATTAAATTAGAATACACTGCACCTCGGTTAAGAGAAATCACCTCGGATACATGAAATAAGTTTCTGTTAAGGAAAGTTTCTCTTAACCGAGGTGCAGTGTAATTGAATTCGTGTGATGTGTTGGCTACCTAATACTCGCACGTTTGGATCAGATCTTCGGTTGACGGCGTAGTTGCTTCTACAGATGGACCTGACGTGTTCCATGAGACGATAGCCGCAGACTCTCACGGGGTCTCTTTTGAATGCCCTGTCCTCGATCGCCCGCCCCTCCATGGGAGAAATTCCCTCGATCGCCGCCGACATGGCAAAGTACACGTTGCCGGCGGCGATGGTGAAGAGGACCACGCTGGTCGTCAGTGAAACCACATTCATCTCCCTAGACAAAGTCAACAAGTTAGAATAACAAACAACTCGCTCCACATTACTCATCACCACACGATTACTTCCACGACCAAGCAAAACAAAAATTTATCAAATTAAGAAACCATCAGCACAAATTCGCATTTGAATATTAATTATTCATACTCGTTTAATACTCTTTATTATTACAACGTAGTTGGTTAATAAAGGTCAAAATCCTATATTTATTTAGGGCGTGTGTAAGACGTTTAAGAATCATTGACGAGTTTAAAGATCTTTCAATTTAAATTGCGCCCTAATTAGACAAATATTAATAAAAGAGTCAAACTTCATTCGTCTTTAATTATAAACGTTTACATAGAGCTTAAATTTGTATGGATGATCATTCATCATGTGTAAAAAGGAAAGATCTTTTACACAATAAATACAAATGCATATGTATTCCAAAAAGTCAATTGGCCGCGTATTTCGCGGTTTTCTTGTCATGAAATATACTTAAAAGTATTTATTAAAATTTTCTTAATAACAACACCTAGAATATTTTAGAATTTGATTATTTACACGAATATATTTCATAAGAAAACCGCGAAATACTCGGGCAATTGACTTTTGGGAATATGTATAATAAGTACCATTTAATTGTATCAGGTTCTGTTTGTACTTGATCTTTTTTATTTATTTAATTACAGATTAATCCTAAACATTTTAAATGCAAAGGAATGAAATTTAGGATTATGCCTTATATAATCTTCATTATTCATGCATTGTGTATTTAGTATTGGTGATGCTCATGAATGCGTTTGTCAATATTTGTGTCATTTGTCCATTGAGAGCCAAGAGATAAAGTTCCCAATCGTCTCCTCCGTTCAATTAAAGCCAAATTTGAGAAAATGTCCTTGTTTCTTTCAAATACAAGTCGTTAACTTACAAGGGTCATTTTTATTTCCTGGGGTTGTTTGGGCCAAGAGGGATCAACTCACGACTAGATATATTTCAATATGTTTAAATTACATAAAAAATATTGAGGCAGGCATATTGGTATGTGTATGTATATCTACAATCATATAAGTATGTACTATGTACCCATGCTTAAATAAATATTTCTCACATTGCACTTCATGACCTCATCTGCATTTCCATAGAACCAAAACAAGTTTTGAATTCATTTCTTAACAATTTGATACTTTAATCAATTTCTGAATAAAAAGACGCGGATTGTAAAGAATTATCCAAAAGTTTTCATCATAATAAACTCTTACTTCTCATTAATTTGTCTCTTGAGTCATATTGAGTTCACAAGCTGAAATAAATTTCCATGAAATGCATGGCAAAAAATACTAAACGGTGCAAATGGAAAAAGATTGAAAAAAGACATGGTAACTTTTTCAGAAGTATAAAAATTGTCCAAGAAAAGGTTTTTAGAGAGTTTGTAAGGAGACATGTGAGTTGTGCGTGTGAGTGATGTGAGTAAAAAGGTCAAGTTGAAAAAGATCAGAGTACACAAAAAGAATGAGACTTTGATTGAGTCGCCGAGTTGGCTTTGACACAAACATTCCTCACTCAAAATATTGAAACTTCAACAAATCTCAACAAATAATATATAAATACACAAATATATTAAAAACTCACAACACTAATTCACTTCGTTTGAGCTCTATTAAATTAAATGAAAAGTTTAAGCCAATTAAAGTCAAGTTAATTAATTAAAATCTGGAGAATGAATTTAAGGAAATGTCATATCTAAATCTCTTAATATTAGAACTCTGTTGGAGCATTCCTTGTCGAATAATTTTCATTTAACTATTATTTAACCTAATATTCCTGACCTTCAATGGTTGATGATGAGTGGAAGGAAGCCAAGTTTACCTGATTGACAATTTGAGCGTCCGTCTGTCGACGTATTCGGAACTTGTCCAATTGGCAGGTTTTACATCCAAGGTCGTTGGAGGTCTCGGGGAGAAGAGGCGGAGGATTCTAAGTTTCGGTGTGGCGATCTGGTCGTCTCCTCTCGCATCTTTATATAGGAGAAGATAAGACTGGGTGGCCGCCCCGACCCAATCCCTCCTGTCACTCGCACTCAGCCTCAAAGGTCTCCGGTCGGTCCGGACGACTCAATGTCTTTCAAATCACCCGCTTGGAAACACGGATCAATTCATTGTTTCCTCATCGGGTCCTCATCAACGGCTTGGAATTAAAACGTCACTCTCATTTCTTCCCACGTCCCTCCGCGCCCTCATTAATTATGCAAACAATTCCTTGCCATCTCCCAGCTAAATATTCAAAAACCATTTTCTTCTCTTCTTGAAAATTTTACCTATGTATGGAATATTTGCTTCTAATTTTATTTGTATATTTTTACTCTGAATTCAGTTAAGAGAGAAATTAAGACAAGAATGCAAACAGTTTAATCGCAAATACAACATATTGACAAGGTAAATAAAAATAAAATCCTGTTAATGTTTGAGAACTAATTTTAGGTTTTATAAAAAAATCCCATCATAATTCTCTATAAGTGCCCGTACATTTAATTAAGGGTGAAATGCAATTTGGTGGAATTGAATTGTCAATTCTCCGTTTTCCTCATTTCCCATTGAGAGGTTAATGAAGAAGGAATTGTTTTATTCATCCCAAAATCTCCGAGAATAAATTTATTTGAGGAGACGCGAGGAAGACGCGAGAGCTTGGAAAGATAAAAACTCCACATGGCCACAACATGCTTCTTGAACAAACACACACCTTTTCTATTTTTCGACTCTTCATCCATAAATTCTTGGACCCGGTGACCCAACAGTGACCTTTTTCACTAAATCAACTCAGCCAATCACTCAATTTACTTCTTTTCATGACACACCCACCCTGCATGTCATAAGATACCAACATATATATATCTATAGTAATGTAATTAAAGATAAACGAGTCATACCCGGCATTGCTAATTTGGTCTATAATTTTGAAACGCTTGGGATTCCATTTTAAATTAGAAATTTTAATGGTTGTTAATAATATTGCAGTAATATAACAGAAATAAGAATTTTCATTCCATGGCAAATGAGTCAAATAACAAAAAAATGAGAAAATAATCCATCCATCTTATTGGCAAAGACTATTTATATTATTTTGTCAAAAGACAAATTGAACTTAGAAACTGATAAACATGTTTAAGGAGTTATGTAAGATCATTCATGTACTGTACAACTATACATATTTTGGTCTGTACATTTCTTTATATAAATATACCTATTATAGAGATTTGTACGAAAATAAACATTTTATATAGGTACCTATAATGTATATGAATCCATATACCTAAGTAAATAATACATTTATGCAATGTAATGTAAAGTAATTATTATATTATAATATAATGATAACAAGGAGGGATCCAAAGAATCAAATGTAAAAGAATTTGAAGGAGAAACTTGCTAATCTCCTCCCGACAGTCAACAATTAGAAAAGGAAATCATGATTGCTGGATCGAGTGGCAAAGAGAAGAGCACACAGAAGAAGAGCACACTTCTCATAATCGCCTCCATTCCTTGCCCTTTGTCATCTTTTATTGACATGGCCTCTCAGTGCCTTTCTAAATAGAATTTAATCTCCTGGATGAAACAATCTACTATGAATCTCCACACTCATTACATATGAATATGACTTAAATACTCAATACACATGTATTTATGTTTTCTAACTTTCCTATTCACTTGCTTCAAATTCGATATATATTCGTCTTTAAAAATAAAAATAGACGAACTAAGCATAGCTGGGCATATAAATAAACAGTTTGTATGGATGGAATAAATACTCACCAATTTATATAATGAAAGCCTTTGTACAGACAGATATTACATTATTTGTTTAATGAATGAAAGCTATATAGTGGATCTAAAGGTGTCAACTGTTTGTTTGTAAGTTAAGTGTATGAAAAATGATGTATTTTTGAGTCAATATGGACAATGTGGAGTCTTGAAGGGAATTATTAGCCAAAGTTCTTAATTTGGAGCTTTTGAAACTTGAAAGAGTCGATGAATAAAATTAATAGGGAGGGAGTAATTATAATATTAATAATTACTTGATCAGATTGCGTGGGACTAAGAGTAGGGAAATTTATGGAATGGGATTAAATGGAAAGTTCCGCCATGAAAGTTCCAAACTGGAGAGTCGGATGGAACCAAAAATAGCATTTAGAATAATAATGAGCATAATGACGAGGAAAATCTCATCACCAACTTGGGGATTTCCAAGAGTTGTCATTAAAATAATTAAAAGTTATAAGGGAGAGAGAACTTTTAACTTTTAAGGGCTCGAATCTAATATGCTTTCATTATTAATTAAAAGAAAAAGTGAGTTATCCTTCCAGTTTCTTGTCATTCATTACTATTGAATCATTAGTCAAAAGTCACTTTGCTGATTGCTCAAACAAAACGTTTTGATTCCACATCTCATCAAATGGAATAATGACAAAGTTAGAAAAGTTATAGTAAAAATGTGAAAAGCGTTCCAAGTGACGCAGAAAATCATTTAAGGGGATAATTGAGATTCATTAGCTTCTGGGTTTAATTTTATTATCCTTCTCATCGGACAAAATAATACAAACAGTTGTTTTTTATCAATGTATTTCGTAATATTAAGTTTTCTTATGTAAAATAGGTACAATGAGAAATAATAATTAAACATCTATTGAATAACTAAGGAAACAAGAAATACAATTGAGTATTTTTGGCGTTAAATCATCTTCCACGACGAGTTCTGGATCTCCGAGCTCCGCCTCGTCGTCCTCGTCCTCTTCGCCCTCCACGATGACCCCCACGATGACTTTGAATCACCACACGGTGTTTCTCGACATAAGGTTCAAATTCCTCTGTGCAAAAAATGCACCCACGCTTTTCCCCCTCGCTCACTTTTTTCGGAAGTTCCACTTGGACACATTGAGAGTCGCAAAACTCGCAACATTCTTTGAGCACAACCACACGCTTGGAGCCCTCGAACACCGAAATGTACACGTCGCATCTGAAAGGAATCAAAATGCAACAACTCCGAATAAACAAATATGAATGAGATTCCGAAAAAGCCCCAACCTGTTACAACAAACTTTCCATTTGGGCCCAGAAGCTGCATCAAGGACCAAAAGTCCATCTGGGCATTCGGAACACGTTGCAATTCCTTTGGCATTGAAACCAAAACTACAGGAAGGATGACTACAATTGTTGCAACCTTGCCCTTTGTTCATGTCCCTGTTGAGGAGAAATTAATTAAAAGTTTAAATTCCTCAGCTCTTCATAGGTCGATTAAACTCAATCTAGCGTAACATAAATTAAACCTAATCTAACCTTAAGGTTATTTAGCAGTAAATAATAAATGAGAGACCAATGTAGTGTAAGTTGAATGAAAGATGGAAAAGAATTACGGGAAAGGCGGGTTGTTGACACAATAGGGACAAAAAGTGTAGCTTTTGGTCTTGGCCCCTCCGCTGTAGGCGATGAGTTCAAAGTCGTCCAAGGGACAACGAACGTCGTTGAATGCACGGAGGATTCCGCCTTGCGGCACGTTGTACGTCTCATTACACGTTGGGCAATGAAGTCGACTCATGTTGAAAGACACGAGTTTCATGTACCGTCTACATTTCCCGCATCTACGCATATGTTTACAAATTGAGCAAAACTCCAAATAAGATCCATTCATTGGAATCATTTTGAATCAAAACCTTGAAAACGGTTTTCCGGTATCAGCATGTTTTGAGAAAGAAACTTCAAACAGTTCGTCCATTGCACTGATGCTTTTCACGAAATAAAGGAACTTCGCTTTGAAGATGTCCAGCGTGTGATCCACGACCGGGCCAAGACTCGCAGTGCCTTAAATACAAGTACAAACATGAACACAATAAGTCAAAGTAAATAAATAGCATTATCAAAGTACAAGTAATTAAATAACATAGTAATTAAATTAAATTATAAATTGCAACTAAAATAATCAATTCATATGGAACAACCAATTTCATTGAATAAAATAGGCCAATTAACCTTTGGCGATAAGCTCGAGTTGTTTTTCCAACTCGGATCTCATTGAAGGCATCACGAGCTCAGGATCAATCTGTATAAAAAGAATGCTGTGAAATTGTGAAATTCCGAGTGGAGTTCCTGCGCTTGGACGAACCTTGAGGTAACCATGAACGAGAATAATTCCCAACTCTGTAGGAGCCAATTTCCTCCCAGGCAAAAGCTGGACATAATTCCTTTGACAAATGTTGTTGATGTGGACAGGAATGGACGCGTCCGTCCCGATCCCATTCTTCTCCATTAAAGTGATGAGCTCGGCTTCTGTCAAATAGTCTGGCGGCTTGGTTTCGGACTCGTACAGCTTTTTCTAATAAGTTTCATAAGTAATTGAGAATGTCTTGGGCGGTGGTGAAAAGAAGAGGAAACTCACGTCAGTAATCGGATATCGCTTGTTCACCGACACCTTTGGGATTTGATCACTGGGGGAAATGACGTTGAAAGGGTAAACGAGTGTGAAACCCGGATTGAGGATTTCCTTCCCAGTGAAGCTGAAATGCTCAGAGTTGACGTCGAAGTCGATCGTCGTTTCCAGATAAGTACAATCACATGTCACCTACAAAGGAACACACACGGATGAGAACTCCCTTCACCATTTCATTTTCAATAGGGTAATACAAATCTTTACCATACATAAATGCACTAGGAGAAGATAAGAATTAGCGGCCAAATGGAAAAGTCATACCGTTGAAATGAAATACTTGACAATGAAGGAATAGAGTTTCGAGGAATCCGAGTCGTAGAAAGTTGAAAGGGAAGTGGCAGTCAGAGGCGTAATGGGCGAATGGTCCCCGGCATCGTGACCTTTCCTTGGACTCACAATGTCGTCCCATGTCACAAGTTGTCTCCAATCCGAATGATTCTCAAACTTCTTCAACAAGCCCCTAAAGTCCCAAAATCAATTATTATTTCAATAGACAATTTAATGAATAAGAGTATTAAATATATAATATGTAATTATTAATTATATTATAATATATATTGAATATATAATATGGCATGAGTTTTCGTACTTGTAATCAAACGTGGAATGATAATGAGTCGTTTCAGTCCGCGGGTAGCTGATGTAACCTTGGGTGTAGAGTCTTTCGGCGAGAATCATCGTGTGATGAGGAGAAAACCCAAGTTTGGAAGATGCGACTCGCAACATCTCCACCGTATTGAGACCCAAAGGACGAACTTTGCTTCCTTCCTTCTTCTTACAATCTGTCACTCTTAGGAAATTTATTTTCATCAAATCCCCACTTCGACTCAAAATGTTTTAGCTTTGGTAAATTGACAAGTGGTGTTAGCTTACAAAGCTGTTTTGGATTCTTTGAGAAGATCAAGAAAATACTCAGCGACTTCTCGGTTGAAAACTCTTTGGCGATCCCAATCCAACTGAATTTCCTTTTCCCCTTCGAGACTCACATTCACCTGTCAAGTAGTTCGAAGGAAAATTATAAGAATATTCTAAGAAAATAAATACTTGTCGTTATACTGAGATATTGAGTAAATTGAGTTTTAAATGATTAATTGATTGGTTAATATTACGTTAATGGACCAAAATTTTTCGGGTTTGAACTGTTGAATGAAATCGTGTCTCTTGACGCAGAAACCGAGGGTGGGGGTTTGGCAAGGTCCGTAAGAAACAAGAGCCGAATCCAAACTGCCATACTTACCCTGAAAACCAAAAGCTTTACATGCTAGAATAATTTTGAATTAATCAAAGCTTATTCTTAAGTTCTGAATGTTAAATGAATGTTTGAATATTACATGAAATATTTTGGTTTGAAATCTTGTGAAGCAACAGCCGATTCTCAAATCCAACTCTTGACGAGCTTCCACGCTCTTTGACTCATTTTCATTAGGAACAGTGAGATTGTCCATGGCTTTCTTCAAATCAGGGGTTGCCAATGCAGAAAATTTAGCACGGAATAAATTCTGAAGATAAATGAAGATGTAAATGAACTAAAAGCTCTTTGCTATTTATATAATCCAATTAACTTATGATTAGATAGATAAATTACTTTTCCAGGAACCAATTTCATTGTATCGTTTAAAATTTCAGTAATTTCAAAGCAAATGTTTTCCCCTTCTTTGTCACAATCGAGCCAAAGGATGAGAATGTCGGCGTTTCTCGCTTCTGTTCTTAAGGCCATTGGAATCCGTTGTTTCTCGTTTGACTCTGTTTTCATGGTTGGGCATTCAAAGAGATCAGCCTTGAGGTGAACCAAATAACCAAATCATTAATTGCTCGATTAAAGACATTTAAAATTGATAATAATTTGCAATTTGTAACTAATATACCGGATCAATTTTATCCCAAGAATTGAATTTTGGAGGAAAGTCAAGACCGAAGACATGGCCAGTTACAGCTGTCATACGAAAAAGAACCGACTGCCCACGAAAGTGCCCATCCCATTCATGGACAGGAATCCCATTTATGGCTGAAATGAGAATGACATGTTATAATTAACCATATTCTCCAGTGAATTTTGAGTTAATTTAATTTCTTTGATTAAATTCTGACCTTTTCTAGATCTAGAATTTTGCCCGAGATTTTTAGCAATTGTTTCAGCCACCGAGGGCTTCTCAGCAACCATAAGCACAATTCTCGACATTTTTAATATCACAATATCACTAAGAAATAAATTGTAAATAGATCAAACTTGGGAATCCAAATCCAAACCGAACTGAAGGTTCGCTAATATTTTCACGCATCAGATTAAACCTAAACCTATCGACCCTTCGAGCCGCTAAATTCCCCTAATTACTCTACTTTTGGTCATATCAATTCAAATATTATTTTAAAATTCTCTTAATATCAAATTTATTAAACTTTAGATTAAATTTTTTGACATACAAGTGAATAAAAAATACTTAGGAATAAATTATTCTTTCACTCGCGGACGCGGGAGAACGAAAGGCTTTTTATACACTCACATTAAACTTCACTCAACTACATTCATTTTCTCATAGTTAAAGTTCTGGCATCTGGTTTATTGCTCGTTAATGATTTTTGTTAAATTATATCAAATTCCCCAACCAAATTCCAATTTCTCAAACGCATTTAAAAGTAATACCTTAAAGTGATTTTTCTTGTGAATCTCTATAAAGTGAATTACTTACACGCTTCTTTATTTCGGGAAAATTGAGACATTTAGCTTTTAGGTTGCATAGAGGTCTGCATGTTCTGATTGAATTTCTTAAATCTTAATAACGATCTTAACCGTCAAAGATTTTCTGATTCATATAAATACTTATATTAAATTCATATTCATTTCAGATTTCGTCATTACATACAACAGAACGGGCTTCAACATAAAATATGTAAAATGTAAGATAGGTATGATTCAATACATAAACAAAAAATACATAAATAGGTATATGAATTTTTATTTTTTAAAGTATATATATGATATATGATATATATGATATATATATATGAGTGAATGCAAAATAAATTTAATTTTAGTACATCACTCATTGTCAGTTTTATTAAAAGACGAAATAGCAAAAATTTTTAATAACAAATTAATAAAATCCATTTTACAGTTTACCTGAGGGTGTTAATATTAGCTAATCAACTTAAGCTACAATAATTCGTTTCGAAATTAAATAAATAAAAGTTCCTTTATGCTTAGCTAATATAGATAATAGCGGTCACATTTAGTCACTTGAATACAAGAATGAAAATATTAAAGAGTGTATTAAATTGATTTAACCATTGAATAATTTATTAAACACTCTATTTAAGTATATTTCACATTTGTTTAATGCGATTATAAATAAAGTAATCTACACGTGTTCCTGTATTGTTTGCATTGAATGTTTGGTCAGTCTTCCGAAATGCCCTGGACTTCGTCAATAAGGAAAAGGAGGGATTTGAATGAATTGTCGTCTTTGGCGTCGAGAGGAAAATATTTTTTCCGTACTAAGCTGTGACCGTCCAGGATTTGCATGGCTGATGTGGCAAAGGCGACGAGTTCCGGGTCAGGCTGATCAGTCGGTCGACCGTTCTCGAATCTCAACACGTCTCGGATGTCCGAGTTCATGAAGAGTTGGAGCCGGGACTTTTCCTCGTCGGTCAATTTGTCGTATTTCATGTAGACGTTCACATGGGGGATCGAGAGGTTGATGAAGGACGTGAGGGGCGACAAACAGCTGCAGATGTATTCGTACCCATTGTGACATAAAGTGCAATCCCGGACGTAGACGATGCACACTCGAAAGTTCCTCATGACTAGTTCCGTGCAAAGCACCTTGATTTCCTTCACATGGGCAAAATACTCACGCTCGGCAGGACAATCAAAGAGAACATGGTCTTCTTCTCCCACTTCTCCGATTTGATTAAACAGCCACTCAGGTTTCTCCACCACTCGGCTAAACAAGATAAATCTCCAGTCATTAAGAGTTTAATGGGAAATAATTAGATAGAAAAAGATTCTATTAAACCTCAAAATAAATGAGAATCCAGCACCAGTCCCAGGTTGCGATCGCTCAGCTTTGTAATAATCATCCTAGAAGAAAATTGGAATTAAACGTGGATTGTAAAATGAAATTTATTAAATAAAATGCATTTTATAATTTGAGTAATATAATTATTTAAATGTATATAAGATGACTGGTCTATTTGGTAAGGGGTCAAACCTCTGAAATGATATCTCGAATGTCCGCCGTTGGCATCCGGTCGTAATTAAGTGTTTGGGCTTTCGCATCAAGGTTCACAATTTTGACTTTTCTTCCTTTGGATTCTGCATAATGGCCCATTAATTTACAATACGTGGTCTGGAAAACCAAAGCATTTCATAATTGTTCAATTTTAATTTATATTTAATTAGAGTTAATTAGAGAGAAAATCGAGGCATTAAATTGAAAAATTTTCAACACATTTTTTAACCTTTCCATGGCCTTTGATTCCAATGACGAGTTGTGCATACCGCATGGCGGGGTCAGGATTTCTTGGCCCAAGACCCAAAGGCGAGGTCGAAGAATGTGAATATCGCCCCGCCATCCAGCCCAGAATCTCCTCGCAGCTTATATAGCCAAACAGGCCAAAGAGCTTTTCCTGGAGATACACAAGGGAATCTCGCCACGCTCGGCCCATCTCCCAAATCTTCATCTTCATCTTCGTATCAAACACCGACATGGAGGATGAAATGAGGATGGATCGGCGAAAACCAAGAAATCCAAACGGAATTCTCTTCGTTCGAAAAGATTTGAAGGAGAGATAAAGCCAATTTTTGCCGGGGACCGAATTCGCGAATCCGCCAATCCTTCAATCCAATAGCACGTTCCAGTTCCAAATATTTCACCAATTCCCTTGGAGATGGAAAAAAGCTTTGAATTTAGTATTTTAAGATAGCACCCACGAATTTTTCTTTTTCAAAACACTAATTGATATGAAATATGATTATGTTAGTAAATAACGTTCCAAGCAATGTTTATAAAACATCTTTTGAGTTTCAATTATCAAATTACCTTTTTAAAGCTGAAGATTGGAGAAGAAGTAAAAAGTTGGGAGTAGAGCTGAAATGAGAGCCACGTGGACTTGGCAAATTAATGCAAAATTATGTTAAGAATGAAAACGTTTAAAATGGATTTCAAGGGATCACACGGCTTCTCAACACAGGGGCCAATTTGAGAATTTGCATATACCTTTTCCTTTAAGCACATGCACATGTGAACTCTTCGTTCCTTTGTATGGAAAATGTATGAAGGAGAGAAAAACCGCTACGAGAGGGGAAAGAGAGAAAAAGCCTAAATGTTGCTACTAAGGAAATTACGATTTCTCATTTCTTCACTTTTTTCTTCTCCGAACTTCTGAAATTGGAAGATTTCTTTCCTACAAACTTTTATAATTAATTGCAATTGCCATTGTAATTAATAGGTGCATCTCGTGCCTTCCTGTCAAGAGATTTGACCAATTGTTCTCAATTTTGCCTAGAAATTCACTAGGTAAATATAATTCTTCGTTAAATTGAACAATCATCCTATTTCCTAACGAGAGACGGATTATTTCATTTGGCTACTTCTCCTGCTAAGAAGATTTTTAATCTCAATAGGATTGTCGCAACCATAGTTCCCAGAAGCCTTTATTAATTGTAATGACCACTGTCTCGCTCTGTGCTATTATAATTGAAGTCGGAGACAATTACGGACACCAACCTGTGTTTTCCTTTACTGGTAAATTTGAATTGACCATTCATTTAAATACAGTTAAGAATATGAGTAATAATGCGAGGCTCTGCTAGTCGAAATTCAACTTGGATTTAATGAGCTTTCCAAATGCGTAGCAAGCAAATACCGGAAAATGTCCTTCAAAGATGGAAAAATCACAACACACTCGGAGATCATCACCGAAAAGGCTGACAAGACGAAAGTTCGGGGAGCTCGAACCGAAAGAGACCTTTTAATTGAGACCTTCACTCGGGACGAGGGGAGCAAATGTTCATCTGGTTCATCGGTGACCTCGCGTGACAGCACGTCCAGTGAGTTCCCCCGTCCGCCTCCTCCACCACACTCGCTAAATACTTTTCTTTTCCTCACCAGCTACCGACAAAGACTCTCCTGGAACCATCAGCTACTTTTCGGGAAATCCCTTCGTTGAAGTCACCAAAGGCATTTTGCACTTGTACAAAGAAAAGTAAGGTCTCCATTAATTAAAATTTGAATTGAATGATTGCATTGATCGACCTTTATTTCATTGAATTGATTGGATTTGATTTCTTTGAATTGATTGATTTTGATATCATTGAAATGATTGAATTTGATTTCAGAAACTTTGAATTGATTGACTTTGATATCATTGAAATGATTGAATTTAATTTCATTGAACTTTAATTAGTTGACATGAAAAATAAAGAGTCTTCTTGGTTTCTGACGATAATTATCATGTTTTTGTAGTGAACGAACTTTATTGAAATCTGACGGAAATTTACGGAGTGAAATGCTCGTCATTCTTGGCGTTCCTTCCTCGATGAACTGCGGTGACCTGATTCTCTTTATTGCTCCTTTTCAGTCAGAGATTGAACATATTCAAATTATACGCGACGTGGCTCCAAATCAATACATGGCCCTTCTCAAATTCAGTCATTATGTGAGTCATTTATTCACTTTGAACATTTTAACTCTCCTTTCTTTCTTTATAATGTATTCACATTAGCACGTTATTCTCACTTTTATACAAAATGATTGTATTTTCGTTTGATTGTATTGTAATCGACATTAGAAAAAGGCAGATAATTTTTACGATGCTTTCAATGGAATTCCTTACAACTCATTCGAAGAGGGCATTTGTCACATTGCTTATGTCTCGCGTGTTGAAACTCTCAAAGAGAGCAAAGGGGCTGGACTGCCGTTGGCAGGTAAAACCATTTTCAAAACTTCCTTCTCTCAACGTCAATTTTAATTTTTAAGCCATTTAATGGAAAATTTGATTTGAACCATGAAACTTTCGAATTTCGAATATTAGAGTTTTTGTAATAAGTTTGAATTCCCAGGCCACACCGAACTCCCAACATGTCCAGTTTGTCTTGAGCGAATGGACGAGTCAGTCGATGGTGTTTTGACGATTTTGTGCAATCATTCTTTTCACTCGCGCTGTCTCGCCAAGTGGAGTGATGCAAGGTTAATTTATATCTTTAAATAATAAACCTAAATTCAATTAATTATGTTAATTAATCGCAAGTTTTAATTATTTCTGCTCAAGTAAGCCAAAAATTAAATTGGAGATTGATTTATTGATTTAGCTGTCCAGTGTGTCGATATCAGCAAACGCCAGAGTTCCAAGCCGGAAATCAATGTATGGAGTGCAGCTGCGACAGTTCCTTATGGTTTTGCCTAATTTGTGGTCACGTTGGTTGTGGACGTTACGAGCAAGGCCATGCTTTCAAGTGAGCCACGGACGTCAAATACTCATTAAACTCTGGACGAATCATTCCTCATTAAGGCATCATTTAACTAATCAATTGGACATAATCTGGGCATTTAATTAATTCCAGACACTTTCTCGAGACTCAACATTGTTACGCTCTTGACCCGGCGAACAATCGCGTGTGGGACTACGTCGGAGATAACTTTGTTCATCGACTCTTGGCGAACAAGAGCGATGGGAAGTTGGTGGAAGTCTCGGCCGGGAGTTCCTTCGAAGACCGCTGTGACTGTGAGGACAGCGAGGTGAAGGTGGATGCCATGCAATTGGAGTTCACTTATCTCCTCTCCACCCAATTGGAGACTACAGCGGAATTACTACGAGGAAAGACTCACGCTCCACACCAAGGACCTCAGGAAGGAAATGGACTCCTTGAAGTTCAAACTCGAGGAGTTGACGGACCAAAAGTCAAAGGCAGAAACCCAACTCACGGCTGTTCTCAAGGAGAAAGCAGCATTGGACAAAAAGGTCAAATGCTCTTGAATGACTTCGATCATTTAGATCGATTTCCTAATTAAATAATGCCATTATTATAACAATTACATACAATTATTATATATCATTATACAATTAATTAATTACAATTATTTAGTTAAATTATGCAATTTTTCTGTCATTATTTTGAAGTTATTACACTTATTCTGTCTTTCATATTTCATTTTTTGAAATATGTGATTGTTTATGTCATTTGACCTCATGTTGTGATTTTGGGTTCAGGTAGCGACGATGGGAACGAAATTACTTAAGGCTTTCAGAGATCTGAGTGACGAGAAGGAAATGAACGCGTGTCTCCAATCTGACCAACGGGTGTGGCAAGAAAAGCTGGCCGGACTTGAGAAGGACATTGAGGCCAAGAAGGCCGAGGCGACGGAGCTCAAAGACCAACTCAGGGATTTGATGTTCTTCATCGAGGGCGCGAAGCAAATTGAGGATTCTCCACTTCGCGACGAAATTGCACAAGGTCACGTTGTGGTGGAGCCGCCGCCGCCGACTTCGCAAAAACAAGGACGACGAAAGAGACGCTAAACACCTTCTATAATGTCTAAAACTACTATATATTTATTATTTAGTTTAACTACTTCAATCCTATTATTGGATCGCAAATGTGTCATTCACAACTCGTATTATTTATTATGATTCTCTAAAAAATTTTAATTCAAATTGTAAGATGTATGGATGTATTTAATGGATAGAACTCTGTGATTCTCCGAATTAATTAATCCGAGGAGCGCCGAATTAATTAACTTTCTATACTTTCGACTCAAGATTTGAATGCTTGAAATTGGACAGTGGCTTTTAATCGAGATTATCAAATTGTTGATTCCAAGTTTTCAAATTAATCGAACGTCCTCTCTAGTTCCATTTTTGCCAGTCTTATTTTTCGCTTATAAGTCCTTTTCAAGTATAGTTAAATAAATTATTTGTGGATCTAACTTATTTATGACAAACTACTTGGCCAACTTGTACCATCATTGAATCTCATTCGAACTTCATATCAAAAATCAAATGAAAAATTATAACTACCCTAATCCCTTGCAGATAGGCCGCCTCGCATATAGGCCGTCCTCGTCTATAAGCAGCAAGATAAATAATTTTCATATATAGGCCGCCCCCTTTTTATATGTATTTTAATATAGAAGTCTCCCTCGTGTATTAGCCGCCCTTGTTTATAAGCCTAAGAACAACCCTTAAATTTACCACCGCGGCCTATTTGCAAGGGATTAGGGTAATATAATGGAATGAGCGACACGTAAAGCTAAAATGATTCGAGCATAGAACTTTTCAAACTTATTTATTCGACTTATAAAACGTGTATAATATTATTAGCAAAATTAAAACAATATCTGTATAAGACTTAAAATGAGTAGACAAGTGTAAGTTTCTTCTTTATTTGGTATTTCAAATCAGAATTTTGTATGTGAAATGATTTAATTGACGACACAAGACCGAATTCTCGTTATCTAAACATAAGCTAAATTTGAAGAGAATTAATAGTTTTTGATTGACTTCATGCTTTTAGCCAACACATGTTCTCATCAGATAGAAAATAAAGACAATAAGTTATACAAGATGGTGATCCGAGTTAAAAAGATCATGATTTGAAGAATTTGAAGAATAGAAGAATCCAAGAAACGCGTCAAAAAGGAATGAACAGGATTGGAAGGAGAAAATGCAATGTAAAGGGGTCTACTGGGCATTCGGGCCAACGCCGCCTTGTTCCAGGATGTTGCTCAGCTTGGCCATGACGTCAGAAGGAACGATGACTCCGATGATCTTCTTCTTCGGCGTCGTGATGCGAATCATTTGCAGCTTGCTCTTGGGACTCGCTGCAATGGCCGTCTCCAGATCTGTCCAAACGAGAAGAACAGCTCCACTGAGAACGTAGTAGGTCTTGCGTCGACACCCGCGGTCGCACTCGGCCCCGGCCTTCGTATAGCACTTATCCCGCTTGTACCTACAACCAACACCCTCATTACTCCTCACTGTCCTCGTCCAGAAAAATCAAAAGGCAATTTTTAAGTGAATGTTTGAGAGAAATTACCAGTAGGTGTGCAAGCACTTGGTTTGAGTCAGATTGTACTGTTGGTCCCAGAGTGTCATGGCTTCCTCCTCCTCGATATTCACGTACAAGCTCCTCAACGTGCTAGTGGCGTCTTTCTTCGGCTGTCAGAATATATGATTAATTAATTAATTGTTCTAGGAACTTATGACATGGTCCCAAAGAAAACCAATGTCTCCAAACAGCTTCAAATATTTTGGACAATTAAGAAGGAACATACGCAAGCCCCGTAATTCGGCTTGTAGATCTTGTTCAGCGGATCCCTCATAGCGTCGTCGTCGTCCTCAATGGCCAGGAACACTTGTTGGCGCGTGTGTCTCGACTGTGAATGGAAAAAATCCTCATTAGCCCACTAACAAATCCTTCATGGCCCACAATTCAAATTGAATAATCAAATTGAGCCTGACGAGACGAAAAAGTTTTTAGTTTGGGTGCCAATGGGAGAATTACGTTCTTTGATCTGTAGAACTTGGCTCGATGTCGGTTTTGAAAGTAAATGTCCTCAGCTCGAGCCCACTCGAATCCCTTGTCAACGCTCACTTTGTACAGGGTGATGTCCGTGACGCCCGTAGAGTGCTTTCGTGAATACTCGCGAGCAACTTCGTAGTCCAACTTGATGGTGGAGGACTCGAGATCTACGGAAAGAACAAAGACACGCAATTTAGACAATTGACAGCCAAGTTGTAGTTTAATTTAGCTTTTGAAAGCTCAAATGTTTTTAATTGTTCAATTGAGTTGCACCAAGAATTCCAAGATCGAAATCTCCGCTTCTCTTGGCATTTCCAATGACGTGATTGAGAGTCTCAGTAAAGTAGGAGAAAAACTCATTTTGAATCTTCACTGGCATCCCAAGGATCCTGAAAAACATTTACAAAATTGGAATCAAATACATTTATTCATTTGAATTCAAATTCCCATTAATTTTCAGTTATATCAGGCTTGAAATTTATCCCGGGACATCTTTTAAACTTTTACTGACCATAAATAAAATCAATAAAAATCGAGCCCGGACATACATCGAGACATTAAACTAATAAAAACCTGTTCAAGAATCTGCTCATGTTGGTGGCTTCCTTTTCGACGGTCAAAGTGCCGGGGCATTTCTTATTATTCACAATGAGCCCAACTCCGATGAGCGCACTGCGCGCATCGTGGAAGAACTCGTCCGCGTTCATGGAAGGCACGCTGGCCACAGGAACAGCCATCCCCATCACCGACCTCATCACGTGCTCCAAGGCCACCGTCCCAAACTTCGTGTCAATGTTGAATCGGGACAAATCTCGCGACTCGTTCGCTCGACGATCAGCATGCGTCAAAGCTCCCTGCATTCAAAATCATTCATTTCCCTTTAAATGCACAGTTTGAGTCAAGGAATTTGAGACGAATTCCTCGTAAAAAGTGATGCTTTGCATAAATGATTAAAAATGCTTTTACAAGGCTCTCAAGTCGCTTGGCCACAATCGACGCGAAACGATTTTCCCCGGCGAGATTCGAAATGAGGAAAATGTATTCTGGTCCGTTGACTTGATTACTTCGATGAGTTCGGCCTAACACATTAATTAATTGAGATGAATTCAAAAAGGATTATTTTCCCTCACCAAATTGCTGAATGGCTCGATCGGCACTCCAAGGAAGTTCAAGCGTAATGTGGATTCTCCTCAACTTATTCTCCGCTCGACGATCACTATGAAGGGAAATTCCGCTTGAAGCTGCTTCAGAAATGATGGCAATTTTCTTTTTCCCCGACATGAACCGTTCCTTCTCTATAAATTAAAAACCCGTCGTTAATTAAAAACTTTCCAACTCAATTATCAACTCAACTGTTAAATAAGATGTGATAATTGGAAAATACCTTTAACATTGATGGACTCAACGGAATTGTCCCCTTCGTTTCGCATTTCATAGACGATGTTTCCTCCTTCGGTCTGAATGACTCTTCCTTTACGACCAGTCATCTAACATTTAAACATTTATTAGGGTCAAAGTTCACATTCTTACACTTCTAATTCCTTATAAAAAGGAAACATATTCCATTTTGAGTAGTGAAATGAAGTCAAAGGGTAAATTATACTTCTGCCACGTCGTCAGTTCCTCCGAGCTCGTCAATGAGCTGGTCAAGTGTATTGGGCGGAAGTCGCTCCGACAAAGACTCAATGCGAGTCAAAAGATGTTTTTTCATCTCGCGACATCGCTTGATGGCATCTTCACTTATGGCTTGCGGAGGCTCCGATGCGCCAAGTCCTGGCAAATAAGCCGCTGCCAATCAAAAACACATTTTCATTAGGACTCTTCAATTTTAGTTATATTTTTACACGTACAATTTACTGGATAAATAATGAAATCAATCATTTAAAGAAAGTACAATTTAAGAACTTCGAGTCCGCCATGCCATTTCGAGTGTCAGCAGAATCCGAAAGGCTCGAGTCGGAAAAGCTCTCGTCGTCCGAGATACTCACGACTTTCACTTTCTTTGTATTGGACACCTTCGCAGGAATTGCTATTCATGAATGAAAATTAATTAAAGCCTATTCGGTCCGTTCCATGATCTATGTGAAATGAGACATTGGAGTTGCAATTAGGCGCTCGTACAAAATATATGAGATCAGAATTCACACGTTGGGGGAAGTTGCAACATTGGCGACTTTAAATCCTTCACATAGATCATGGAACGGGCCATTCTCAAATTCAATCAAATTTTTAATTAAATTTTATTAAAAATTTGACCAAAGAACCAATCCAAAGTTAATTGCGAAATCTTTTGGCTAATTGTTCATTTAATTTAACCCAAGTCAAAATTTGAATTTCAAATCATACATGATTTCCTTTTCGAAGATGACGCTTTTTGTTCTTCCTTCATTGAGTCCAAGATCTCCTTGAAAGCCTCACTTGGCTGGTTTAGTCGTTCCATTATGCTCGTGAGCTTGGCAGCACTCGAAGCTGGAAAATGCTTTTCGATCAAGTTGGTAAACACGCCTCTGTGGATACACAAAGTAAAGGGAGAATTAAATAAAGCCATTCACCTAACATGACATAACCCTTGGTCTTAATTGAGTTAATTGGATGTGATTGCATTATACCTCGCTGTTGAGACAAAATCAGTGAGTTCCCCGTCTTCTTTCTCCAGTTGGTCCAGGGTCCTGGCTTCTCCAGTAGATTGCAAGCCGATCACAACGCACTTGCCCCATTTGATAGCATCCCTGAGTCAAAACCATTGTTCTTAGTAGCAAGTTCCCAATTGGGCCAAAGGGAAAGCGGATTTAGCAAACCTGGCAATGCTGATAGTCTTCTGGACCTTAGCAGCAATGCAAAGATACTTGAAGAATCTTTGATGAGATGCCCAGAATTGACCCCACATGGTTTGTTTAGATCGCTTATCACAGGCCATGAGGCACATGGCTTCGATGAACATGTTCATTGCCTCAACCCACTAAAATCACCATTTAAAAAAATACTTTAAAATGCACCAACCATTTAAAGAATTCCAAGGTTTTTGATTGACAAATAAATAGCTTAAACCATGATTGGGGTTTTCACTTACTAGCTTCACGCATTCATCGTAGACTTCAATGAAGGATTTCTCCAACGAGACTTCTTCAATGGTGAAGGAAGTGCCTTTGAAGCTGAGCTGTCTAGCAATGTAAGCTCCACGAAGCTTCAGATCCATGGCCAAAATCTCCATGGCGCCAATCCCCCTACATTAGCCAAATGTTCAAATGTCATTATGCATTTATTGACTTTCATCAAGTCTTGATGAATGAAAAGGAAGATCTTACTTGACCAAATGAGGATTTGACATGTATGTAAGGTCAATTGCCACTCACCGCTTATCAATGCTGGTGAGAAACCCCTCGAGATCCTTGAACGGAGTGCCCGGTCCCCAAATCCCCAGACGTGACATGTATGCCATGTGACGAGGCTCTGAGGCTCCAGTGGCAGACGCATAGACGATTCGGGCTTTGGGCAAATCTCGCTGAAGCTCCACAACATTATTGGCCGTTCGCGTGGACTTCCGTTCGCCGTACACGATGAGATTTTTGGCCCGATGACACTCGTCAAACACAATCTGGAATTGAATCGTAAATGGTTTCGTTCCTCCGACCTCTATGGAGAGATTCTAACTACTACATGCTCCGACCCCAAAATGGAGAGAAAGTCAGAGAAACCTTGCTCCGACCTCATTCATGGCCAAGGGCATGAACCAGAGCGCACTTTAGACTAATGTCTAATGATGAGTTTAATTGATTATTAGAAATGAATGAGTGAACTTACAACGCCGTCAAAGTTCGGACCGCACCACTTCATGATCTGCTTCACCCGGGTGTTGAGCTTGGAACTCGTGGCGGAATTCCCAATCAGGGCATTGTACGTCATGAACAAAACCCCATAGGTCTTCCCATCCCCAGTCGCCTTCATCTGCGGCTCCAGGTCACCGTACTTGAACTTGGTCAGGACGTGAATTGGGATCCTGGCTCCAATGTCGCTCAAATCCCGTGCGGAATCGAATTTGAGATCGGCCGAGACGGAGATCCAAATGGACTTCTTGCGTCCCCTCAGAAAATTCTCGTAGATAATACCAGCAATTGTCCTACCTTTCCCCACTCCCGCTCCATCACCTATGCAATCATCATCCCTCTTTTATTCAACGCCCTTCAAATCCCATTTTAACTAGGTAAATGCCATTTAATTCTCAATTCAACTCACCAATAAGAAACCCAGCACGTTCGCCGTTGCAAAGGATGTGCTCATGTTGTTGGCAGGCATAGACGACAGACTCGAGCTGAAGAGCCGACAACATTCCAGTGTCGATGATTTTGTTTGGCAAGGCCAACTTGTAGTAGATCTTGGGCGGGTCCACGCTTGAGAGTGAAGCAGTTTCCACGATTGGGTCAGGATGACGCTTGCCATAAGTCACTAAATTTATATTTAAAGCCAGTTGAATTATTTAATTACAATTAGTACTAAGCTTATTTGTCATCATGATTTATTTGGCCCACTTACGCTTAGCCGGTTTGTAATCGGAGAAAGTTTCAGCAACCACCAGATTGTCTTCGTCCCCATGGGCATCTTCCTCAGCTTGGTCCTGCTCCGTCGTCACGTCTGGCCACTTCATCATCGGAGTCGAAGATTGCCCGGGCTGCTCAAGCTTCACCGTTGGCCCCGCGTTACCTAAAATCCGAAAAAAAACCCTGAATGAGGCCTCAGCAAGGGAGAAGATGCGCTAAGGGGTTTTTCGGTCACTTGCATTTCTGGCCACTTCATCATCGGAGTCGAAGATTGCCCGGGCTGCTCAAGCTTCTACCGTTGGCCCCGCGTTACCTAAAATCCGAAAAAAAACCCTGAATGAGGCCTCAGCAAGGGAGAAGATGCGCTAAGGGGTTTTTCGGTCACTTGCATTTCTCAAGCGTCGAGCCAGAGCCAAGAGCCGAGAATAGGTTAATAGATCTTTTAGCCTGGTACTTTTTGGAACCAGGGTAAACTCGAAGCGTTCCCCAACTCCCCCTCTCGTTCTCCTTCTCGGGGGTGGAAATGAGAGAAGTCGGCGGAGTCTCCGGAGTAGGAGGGGGAGGGGGAGGCGGAGGAGGTGGAGAAGGGAGCGGAGACGGGGGAGGAGTCAACGGAGAAGGCGCGGGAGGAAGAGGCGGCGGGGGAGAAGGCGGGAGAGGAGGAGAAGGCGGTGGAGAAGGAAACAGAGGGAAAACCGCGAGTGGGTGGAGTTGAACTTTCACCCCTGGTGGAGGTCGACGATTCACGCGCTTGACCCTCGCCATGTCAAATTCGGAAAACGGGGAATTGAGCCAAAAAAGGGAAAATGAAAAAGGAAAATGATTTTCACTCTTTTAAGGCAGAACACACGTCCTAACTCGGTGGCAGATAGTGAATGAATGCGAGGAATGCGGGAGTTCTTTAGTCAAAATGACAAATGAGCCAAACAAAACACTCTTTCAACTCTTTCAGCAGCAAATTCCTATTGCAAAAAGATGAAATTCCTTTGAACCTCATCTCATGAATTGTTAGAAAACGTCATGTTTCCATCGTTGCGTTTCATTGAACTTCCAATTTTTTCATTTTCATTTCATTCATTCATAGTGCGAAATTGAATTGCCGTGAGATTTTGATTGAAATTAAACCCGAACAAACCACGACCTTAGCCGCGGAAAGGGCAAAGGGCTATCAAGATGATCATGACCCAATGAAAAACCAGCCGCGGTAAAAGGCGCCAACCAGCCTGAGCTTATGAGCCAAACCAAACCCAGCAACATCACCCGCCAAGCCTTGTATTTTGCTAACTCGCGAAATAGCCCTTACTAAGGGTCCCTTAGCCATTAGTGAATAAATAAAATGAAGTCATCGTAGCCCCAAAATACACTCATTTTTTCCCTTTCTTACAATTAAAAATATTGAGATCTATTGCAGTCCCACGAATAATTTCCTTTTTTCATATTGCATTCTCAGAGTTCAAAATATTATAAAAACCCATATATATATATATTCTTGAAGCCCTATTGATTAGCAACTACAAAATGTACATCTTAATTTATTTTTAATTTCAGCGTCCTGCACTTGAGACGCTCGTTTCACTATTTATGGTCATTTTTAATGTAATTTTAGATTAAAGCATGTAATGTAGGTACCTAATTTCAAGGGCTCATATAACGTCACTCTATGTACATTTTTTTAATTCTAAATATTACTATTTGTATTGTTACGTCACTTCTTTCACAGTTATCTTATATAGACGGCAATATGTATTTTTCTATGTATTTTGCTACTTGGGTGGTACTTCTACTTCCTATCCTTTCAATATTGCGAAATATTTGTTTTGATTTTTTTAAATTGGTAATACAATTTTTTATGTAATTTATATTTTATCCTATGTAAAATTAAATTTTGGAGAAATATAGAAAACCCCAAAAGCCCAACAGTTATATTTAATGAGTTATGGTTATTAAATACCCCTGCATACGATAGTGAATGGCTGGCTTTTATGAACTTACTGCTAGTGGAATGAAACTTGAATAAAACGTAGATACGTACCAATGAGTGAAGAATAGATGTTTTCAAGTGAGGAGGTGTCGTAGCTATTGATGAAATTTAAGAAACTATTTGTTGAGTTCATTAAGTCTGTGAAGCCGAGCTTAATGGAGTTCAGCTGAACTTGAACTGGGGTAAATGTTTGTTGGGACTCGTACGGGTTTCCAGCCGTAGCTGACGGCCCGGGCGTCGGCCGGAATTCTCCAATAACCACAGGATCTGAGTTAGAGCGCTGCAAGGCTCCCAAGGAACTTCCCCCGCCGGGGACTTCGATGTTGTCCGGGTCGTCATCTCCGAGAGAATCGTCCGAGTCGCTTTCCATGGCTCTGTTCATCCTTCCGTCCTCGGCCATAAACGTCGTCTTTGGCTCACTCGGCTTTGGGACTGAGGACACTCTGGAGTCAATCAAGAGCCTCGATCAAAAGACTCAAGAACACTCACTTAGGATGAGTCTATGTGAGCAGAGCTTTGAAGACTGAAGACGAGCCAAAATTTTTGCTTCTCTTTTGAAAAAATTTTCCAAGTTGGCCGAATCTATCCCCAATGGCTCAACGGGGCGAGATGAGACATCTGCGCTATGTCTCCTTGGCTTTAGCGGAGGCGAAGTGGGTGAGAAGGAGATGACGATGAGCCACCGTAGATGTAAACAAGATAATTTGGCAACGCGGATGTTTTCATGTGAAGAATTTTGCAAACCCCCGCGCCATTGGGCAAATCGACTCTGATTCCCACCACGATTCGCCATTTCCCTCTGGAGAGTCGAACAAGTGAAGATAAGCTGAAAGTAGTAGCAAGTACGAAGTAGGCGTATATTTATTTATTATTCCAGAGAGTTCTTTGAATTGGCGAAGAGTCCCAGTGCCCTTCAACGTGTCAAGGTCTTGTTTTGGTGAAAGATCGTTTGCTCAGGGCTCCGGCCCTTCATCGACCTCCTGCCTCCAATCAATCTAGGAATCACCAGCAAAGGGTAAGGGGGATTTCCTATAATAAACCTTGTTCTCATTGGGGGAGGAGCTCTTGCGGATTCAATGAATTCCATGTGTGAAGGTCAAATGACTCTTGTTGGCTCTCATTCCTTTTCCTCTTCCTATCTTGGCCACTTTGCGCCCTCCAAGGAGTCCCCAGACCTCTTTGTTCCTCTGGATCATCTCATCAATCCCATCAGGTACTAGGAGGCCCTTTGAAGGTTTGCGCTAATTATAACACTTATGTATGGTCCATTTTTAATATCTCTTCCCCATAGAAATTTAATATTTGCTTCGAGATATTAGGAATGTACATGCAGAATGTATAAGCAGTGTAGGTATGTGCTACTATATATAACATTTTCTCATATCTATAGCAATGCCTTATCCTTGCTGTGGGATTTTTTATTCAAGCTCGACCCTGACAATCAAAATAAATACGTTATCTTATTTATTAGCAATACTTCAAGTAGGTATTTAAATTATTATATAGGGAAAATCAAACACAACCTAGTCATAATAAAGATTGCATTTGATTTTTCTTATATAATAATTTAAATAGTTGAAGTATTCCTATGCTAATGACATTTATTTAATTGTCATGGTTGCTTGAATTTAAAAAATCATACATTACCTAGAATATTGGTTGTTTGAAGGGTTCAAAATATTATTAAATTAGTATTATTTGTTTTCGAGATTAAAATAGTATCAAATCTTGATAATCTTCTATCCTTTTATTAAATGCCCAACTGAGGAACTGCATGGGTGAACCATATAAATACATATAGGGGATGGATATGGAATTACACGTGCTATTTACTATAGATTTAAGTGATTTTTAAGTTCTTATAAATTTTCTCAAGAATTCGTGATTCATCCACTTCCTTCAATGATGCATATGTACATTTAAAACATATGAGGGTTCATGTGGAGTTGAGTATTATAAAGTTGTTTTTGGGTAGAGAGGTCCATGAATTCTTATTCAATTCCTCGGCGAGTGCCGAGTTGGTTATTCATTCTCAGCCCTTGATTTCCTCCAGTGATAAAAGTGGATTGTTGTCAGTTCGAGATTGGGAATTGTGAGTGGGCAAAGTACATGTGATGTGAGAGGAGGTAAATGAAATTGTGATTGAACTTGGGTTTTTTCATTCAGATTTGACTTGGGTTCGTGGAAATGTCTCACTTGCTTCAGGTCCACGTGAACCAACAACGCCTGCTGAAGGCCCAGTCGGGCGATAACTCAGGGAATTCTTCCGTGATGGTCGGGAGTCCGGGAACGATGAGTCCAATGGGGCCGTCGAGTCCGCAAGGCCTCCCAATTCCGCGACGAGGCGAACCGCAGCATTGGATCCTCAACCCTGGCGGTGTGGGCACGAACTTTGGCGGTGTCGGGTGGAGCGGGATGAACCTCGGGATGAATTTCGACTCCACCATGGAATCTCTGGATGTGAACCTTGAGTCGGACTTGGACTCCATGTCAATGGAAGGCGAGCTCTCGAAGCTCTCGATGGCCGTGGATGACGACGACATTTTCAAAGTGGAGCGGACGGATCTTCTCGGCCCGACCCTAGCCGAGCTCAATGCACCTGACGCCGACACGCTCCTCGATGGCCTCAACTTTGATGACTTGTATTGGCCAGCTGATGGGCACGTGCCGCAGGTGGAGGCAACGCCGTCTCCGCAAACCCCGGCTGGTGTGAACCCGCTCGACCCGGACGGCGACCTCGTCTCGTTCCAAGTTCATCCTTCTTCCTCGTTCCCGCCGCTCGGGAGTCACAAGTTGTTCCCCGGCCCTTGCACCAGCGTCCCGGCCAACAGTACCACCATCCTGGAACAGACGCTCTTACAACCTGCACTCACACTCACGTCGGACGTCACCTTCTCGCTCGCACCTCCGCAGCCGTCAACGTAATTCCATTCAAAGCCTATTCTTCCTTCAATCCTCAATTCAATGACTGCATTCTTCATTACATTAATTGGTTTTAAGTTAAGGAACGCTTGTTTTTGGACGTAGGTCTGGTGGATTACGAGAACTTTTGCTCCGACGCGAGTTGCAGAATTCGTTGGAGTCGCCGGAAGTTGTGAGTCCGCTTGGACAGTCACTTCCTCGTTCGATGCTCACGCCTTCGCCGGGAGCCTTCACGCCGCGACTCTCATCCTCTGCTCCGTCGGGCGAAGGGAACATTTGGGAAACCTGGCAGGCCAAGAGAGACGCTGTTTGGAGTCGACGAGACCCGCGACCGCATCTCGTTTCCACCGGCTCTTTGGCCGAGGGATCTGCCTCAAGTTCTATTGGTATGGCAGAATATAGTCAGCACTCATTACTCAAATCCATCACGATTTAATAGACTAATTTAATTGGTTCTGGACTTAAATGTTCTAGCCGATTGTTTAAGTTTATTAAGTTTACTTGGATTTAATTGAGTTGATTCAGACGTGTTTAATATTAATTGTTTGTTTTTAGATGTTTTGAGCCCTGGAAGAGATTTCTCTCTTTCCATGGACGAAGGATTCGACTCTGACGACTTAAGCGATCGAGACTCAAGCGACGAAGGTCATTATATTTTCACGTTTTGTGTCCATAACTTATTTTGAACGAGTTTATGTTCCCCCATATTCTATTCCTTGTCGATCCCCAGCACGAGAAAAGTGGGAAAGTTATCCTCGTTGAGTCGACGATCGTGGACTTTAATTGAAGTCAAGGATAATATGCATTATTAATTGAATTTACTTTTCCATGGCAGAGTCCGAGGTTAGTGACACGGAAAGTAATGCGGGGAGCACAAGTGGCACGCGACGCGAGCGATTCTTTTGGCAGTACAATGTTCAAGCGAAAGGTCCGAAAGGTCAACGACTTGCGCTCGCTCCGACGCAAGAGGATCCTCACGTGCTCCAGAGACCCACAGACCCAGTGTTCAGCCCTCTATGCCACATTCAAGGAATTAAACACAGGTCGGCTTCTTTTCCATTTCATCGCTCAAGTTCTCTAATTAATTACTCATTAAAACTCATTTTTACCTTTTACCAACCATTCACCATTTACCAAAAGTGTTTTAAATGGATTCGCACTTTGATTCTCTAATTCATTCTCAATTCCAAAATACTTTTTATTCACTTCTCGAACCCCGTTTTTGGATATTTGTAGTGGAAAAGCACGGAAAGGTGACGGGAACGATCTGACTCCGAATCCAAGGAAGTTGTGGGCAATTGGAAAAGAACTGGATCGTTTGAACAAAGTCATCGCCGAAATGACTCCCGTTGCCGACCTTCCTAATGCAGTCAAGTCCAAGTCACGAAAAGAAAAGAACAAGCTGGCCTCGAGGTTACTTAAAATTCATTCATACTTACTATCATTCAAAGTTTCAAATTTAGCCAAACAATTAATTCCTAGTACATTATTAAATGATCATTTACTCCTAAATACGTTCCATTTAACAACTACATTTCCCTTTGTAGAGCTTGCCGGTTGAAGAAAAAAGCCCAGCATGAGGCGAACAAATTGAAGCTCTACGGCCTCGAACAAGAACATAGTAAGTCACCAGAGTTGAACTTGCCACTTTTACTCAATTACGGAATAAGCGCTAAACGTTGTGTCAACTTGTGTAGAGCGATTGATGTCTGCCATTGAACAGTCGAGGCAATTAGTTTTTGCCAAAATGGACGGAACTGGTGACCAATCAGAACCTGTGTCGACGAAAATTGAAAAACTATCCAAATTCGGAACTAGTAAGTTTTCTCAATATATACATAAATTTCAGGTTGTTTTACAAGTCTTGTTTAATTTCTTAAATTTTAAAAATTGTATCTGGAATTGATTTCGAATTATTTCAATTGCTTCCATTACTTGACGAATGTGTTTTTCTTAGGACATAGAATAGGCGGCCACACGACGGAGTTTGTGAACAAAGTCCTTGAGAAAGTTAAGCAAGGAGTTCCTGACGGAGGAATTAACGAACTTTAAGTCATTGATTCATCAATTGTAAAAAAATATTCACAAATAGTTACGTCGTATTGCATCAATGGATTCATAGATATTAAAACAGTTCACTATTAACGTACACAGTATATGCGTATATAAATATGTCTACAAATAATATAGAATAAGTTAACCGTTTACTTTAGAACCTTTCTGGTGTTTAAGGTTGGATTTTTAAAAATAAGCCTATATTGTTAGTATATTAATCTTGGTCTTGAAATGTGTGTAATAATAAGGGAATTGTGAGGTCTTATATAGAAATATTTTATAAGCCGTACATATACCTTACATATATTTTTTTGGTTCAAAAATTTTCAACTCATCTTCCTCTCTCTTCTTGTCAGTTCAAATTGTGTAAACTATTTAGCGAATCTTTGAGGGATCCCTTCAAATGCAGAGAGTCATGGAACCTGTGTGTTGAGCCTATTTGTTCATCTGCCGTTTAAACATGATGATTAATGTTGCTAATTGTAAATCTTCTTTATTCTTATTCGTTTTTGTACGCGACATTTTTTAAAATCTTCATAGTGACATGTACGTACTCTTACGCCTAATTTTTTACTTGATTATAATATAAAAATATATTGTACATGTATAGATAATATGTACTTTACATGTATCATTTATCTCTTACTTATTTGCTTGCAATTGTTTAAGAGCAAGTTTTGGCGCTTTAGAATTTTTATGCTTTAAAACTTAATTAGCCTTTAATTCCCCGCGCGGAACTTAAATTTATTTCTTTTATATTTAACTTTATTTTCATTTCATCCTCAATGTAGAATTCCTCTCTTTCTCACTTGTCCATTTAGAGAAATGTGTCTAACTGTATCCTGTAGAAGTAAGATGAGTAAATATTCTTCCGCTTGTTCTTATTTAAACTGAGGTGTTCAATGAGAATTTTTATACTTGTGTTTTTTTTATTTAGGAGCATTTTGTACTCTGCTAGGTTAATTAATTTAAAGATATTTCATGATTTTAGAATAAGTCCTTAATTGTGCTACAGAGTTTATTTAGCTAAAACTTAATTTGTTGTCCAGTTGAGCTTAATTGTTAATACGATAATTTGCAAAGTAATCATTTAAAGTTAGAGTTTGAGAGTTAAATAGAAAATATGATTTATTTTTCTTCCTGTTGATATTACTACGTGTATATTTAATTAGACTTTGGTGAGGAAGATGAAGAGTCGAACAATTCAATTGATGTCAATTATTTGTAACTTTTACAAATGGTATTTTCCTTGGGCAGCTTCTATTTGAATTTTATATTTTATTTCTTTGAAGTCTCTCTATTTGTTCTTACCATTGCAGAGTTAGTAATGTGATGGAATTCGAAGAACACAACTACATATATAAATATTTTAAATCAACTAGTCAGATATACACACCTATTGATGAAAAAACATTACATGGATAGAAAATGAAAAACAGAATTACAAACTTTAAATATTAAAATATATATGGTAAATATATATTTATATGGAAATTCTCGAAAGTATAAGAACGCATAATTGAAGTGAAGTAAAATAGGAATTATATAAAATGAAGTTGTATAGGAATTATATAAAATGAAGTTGTATAGGAATTAGGCATAAAGTGTATACTTGTATATAAAGAGGACTTCTATCTGGTGTAGCAAATATGTATGTAGGGGCTTTCTTTACTTTACAACTTGACTGTGAAGGAGGAGTTTTCATTCAAATAGATCTCGAGCTTTAAAATGCACAAAGAAATCAAAATGCCTGAATGATAAAAACTGGAAGAAGCCGAGGGAACCAAAACTACAATTGTCCTCAAGAGAACATTCAATGAATTGAATTTCTGAATCAAGTACCTGTTGGAACGGTCAAATTTTAAACCTTTTCTTCTAAACATCACTTGTTCATCACATTGGAATTAAATTATGTGAAAATCGGTTCTAAATTCCAATTTGAATATCCTTTGACCCTGGAACAATGAAGGTCATGGTTAATAAAGGCCAATGGGAAAAATATTTAGGAGTTTGGAGAGTTGGTTAAAAACATAGACAGAAGAGGATAAATCGTATTACGGTGTTATTTACACGTACCTTAAACTTCATATATATATATATATATATATTATAATGTAAAAATATAAAATGATATTGAAGGAGAAATCAATCAAACTACGGATTACTAATGCTATGTACCAGATATAAAGCCCTCAAAAGTCTCCAGGGCTTCTTTGCAACTACGTTTGGAAAACCTAATATTAATAACATGTAATTGATCTATGTATAAACAATTAAAGCTTAGTTTTAAATGAATCCCAAATAAATGGAAATTCCAAGTTGGTAATTATCATAATAATAATAATAAAGTACAAGAAGTAAATGGAATTGTACTTTCCAATTTAAATAGCTAGAGAAAATATTGGTTAAAACACGTCAGCTACATGCAACCTTGTTATATTAATAACAATAAATAAGTCTATTTACTATTACCTATTTACACATATTATTATACAGAAATTCCTTGGTAGACATTTAAGATCCTTTGTATAATTAAAATGTTCGTGTGAGAAGGTCAGTTGTCGGAAGATTGAGCGAGTCGTAAATGAATATATATGTTTAAAATTACACTTAATTAAAAAATCATTTGCTTTTAACTGAGATTCAAGACAATTTTAATAACCTGATATGTATTAAATAATTTCGCCCTTTTTGTTTTTATTATTACTTATACCCTTTTTCTTGATTGTTATTCTATTGTCCTAATCCACATACATTTGTTAGATATTTTAATAAAATATATTAAATAGATTCTTTATACACATACCTATACATATGTATATGGGAAATGATGTAGAATGCGTTGTAATCTGTATTTTACTAAAATTGCTATTCTTTGGTTTTCTTTTTTGCATCCCCACAAGTTGAAATCCAGTCTCTTTGATTTCTGTTTAAGGATGGTTTTTCTATTTTATCATTCTGTTGTTTACTTTATCAAATTATAAAAATAAAATACATAAAATGTCATCACATGTTGAATTAAAGGGCTAAAATGTATGTGAAAAAATAACGAGTTACATTTGAGAATCATTTCCCATCAAATTGGTTTTGATTTATTGCACCTAAATCATCCAAATCAATTAAATCCATCTTTTTAAAAATCGGCATTTCTTGTATTAGTAAATTTATTTTCACATGGAGGATTTTAATTGAATTTATGTTAGACTTTTTCATAACTTTGTAATATTCATAATGTACTTATTAAAAAATTTTAATGTAAAAAGTATTATGTGTGAAAATTATTTCACTTATTATATTGCATATGTTTCATAAATACAAATTGGAATTAACCGCAAGTTTTTAAAAAATGAGAATAGTATGTATTTAATTAGTGTTTTATTTGATAAAATTCATTTTCTCAATTTCTGGTTATATATAAGTGTATAAAATCTCATAGAGCATTTGAATTCACATGTAGGTTGCATGTTGATGAATTTAATTCATAATGGCTAATAAAGTGCTACGTAATAAAGCTTGAAATTCATATTAGGGGAATTTAACCGACTAATTAAATTTTCTGCTCCAAAGTTAACGAAGATGTTATGGCTCCTATGTTTTCTACATGCTGAATATTTCAAAATTTTCGTAATTTGGTCCAAATGCAGAAATGCTAAGCGCAATCCTAATTGATCCATAAAGAAGTATTTAACAATGACCAGAGAGTTTCTTCTTTTAGGAATAATTGCAATTAAAAGTCATATAAATCAAATTAATTCGTTTTTCCTGGCATTTCCCAAAAGATATCTTTTGAGAAACGAGATTTCCATCAAATAACATATAAATATAAGGAAACGATGAGATATAGAGCTTAATTTATGGAATTTTATTCAAAAATACAATATTTCGTCAATATACAATAATGTCTGTTTTTCGTCAAAAAAGTTTAAATAAATATAATGCAGACACACATGGTCAAACCGAAAACATGCTTGGGTTTCCATTGCATTCTCATTCGAGTATTAGTTTTCTTCGTCCTCCTCCTTTGTTCCAGATAATGGATGCTATTATAAGTATATAGACATAAGGAAATAATTGCTCAAAATATAAGTACTTAACCACGTGTGTTTTTTACTCAAAGGTGTGCATATAGGTATGTTACACACTTATAAATGTTTAGTAATTAGATATATCCATGTGAGGAGGTATGCGAGCACATTCCAAGCACAAGTGCTATTCCAGAGAAAAAAACGAGAATTTTGAACTCTCCGCCACCAAATCACAACAAGTTTATGGTCTTTAATTTCTACCTGGAAATGCATGGAAGCAATGAAATGTGAAAACTTCGTTTATTCCATACATATACTCCTTTCTTATATTCGATGTCCTAGAGTTTTTCAAGAAAACACAAACATTGGGATATCATTTCAATATATCATAATGGTAAATGAGAAATAACGAGGCCTATATCATTATTTTAAATATATTAAGCCCATATTATAACACAGGATAAATGCAAGTAAGGGCAATTGTACAGAGTTTAATTTAAATATTTCCTTCCAATTAGTACACACACAAACCTCCATGAACATCCTTAATAGCAGAACAAGGAGTCTCTAGTCAATTTCTACATATATAATAGCTATATACAGTGTTCATCTTTGTGCCTCCCACTTGTAGTATTTGGATGTCTATGGGTCTAGTGGCGGAGTCTCTTTTGTCCTGGCGTGTCGTTGAGGAAGGTTTAAGATGTCAAGGTTCCTCTGAGGCGAGTTGGGAGGTAGGTGAACCTTTAGGAGTTTCCCTCAAGAGGAGGATTTGCCTGCGGAGTCTTGTGTGGGGCTGGCGAAGGAGGAACAGCCACCTCAGTTCAACGCAGTTCAAGCTAAGGACTCATCATGGCTCCGCACCCGGCATGAACTCCTCGACCATCTAAAAGACCAACGTCCAGGTCAGGCCCTTTCACTCACTTAATCTCCTTTACAACTCCCACCTTTTCAATTCTGCGGAATCTTGGAAGTCGAGGTGGGATTCTCGAGATTCTCAAGATCCACTTTCCAATAACTCCCACTCATTCCACATCTCCACACACACACTTCCTAGGGAGGGACAAATAGAAGACACAATCAATCAATCGAGATCCAACAATGTGAAACTTCATCCAGGAACTTTCATCATTTGATCCCGCATTGGCATTCTTTGTTTCTCTAACTTCACATGTTTGATGGACACTTGTTGCATTTGAAATCCAAGGAGCTAAGTGCTATAAACATTCGGAAATCACGTCAGTCTTCAGTTGTCGGATCCGTTTAGCTCAGTCAGTCTTACACTAGAAAGCGGGGAAGTTGGAATTCAAGGAATTCAATGGTTAAAGTAGGAGAATTTTACATTAAAGATCTTTATCCTAAATGAGAATTTCGTCTCAATTAAGAACTGCTTCTTTATTTAGAATTTTGTCCCTTGCTCATTGAGAAATTTTTAGATTTACAATATTAGACATTTTAGATGTTTTTGACCAAGCCATTGTAAATACTTGTAAATAGTAAATAATATTCCTAGCTTTAAAGGAATTTATCTCAATATCCATCAAGACAAGTGAGATAGATGAGATAGATTTAAGATCAGCTCAGTTTTTCTCATGAACATACATAATACTTAATAATGTTTGGATAATTCTATGGGATTAGAGCATCTGAGGAATTATTCATTTGATGTAATATTTGGGATCCTTTTATATGAAGTCAAGTGATGGCGGAGTCTGTTGGCCATTTCATTTGGCGTTTGATTTGTTGGTCATTTCTTATTCTTTTGGGGTTTGTTTGTGGGTGTGGAATAAATAGGCCATTTGAGTGAGTTTGAGTCCCTCGGTCCAAGAAAAGTCCTTTGGTGACCAAAGGAGTCTCCCTTGCTGTACATTCCTCATTGGACTAATTACCCCCTTGTTTTCTCATTGTGAGTCCAAGCGAAGAGTCGGACAAATCCAACCACACACATTTAACAAGAATTGAACAAAACTCCGCAATTGTTCGGTTCTTCAACCTGGTCAGCTCAAATGGAAATGGTTGAAATCCAACGAGGCTTTCGCACCCCTCCATATTTATCATCTTGAATGGTCATTTATTTAATAAGATGGGATTTCTGTGATTTGTATTAAGATATTCTTCAAATCCCTATCATCGCTCTTCACCTTAAAAAGACAAATTTTTCTTTATCTTGGCAATTGATTCCATTGATTAAATTCATATATACTTGAAGTAAAGATAAATATAATATATATATAGAAAGCTACATATATGTTTGAGATGAGTTTAAGACAAAATGACATTTAGAGATCGCCATTGAAAATGAGCAAGTTTTGAATGTAAGAATCTTCCATTGGCCCTTCGTAGTCATCGACGACTCTCTCGGATATTCATATATTCATGTTTCGCATCCTTGAGCATTTTCTCATATAGACGTCCAAGTGGCCTTTGAGAATTCTTACAGAGATTGAAGTAAACAAGTACTAGTGAGATTCTTATACTTAGCTATTCGAGCATGATCTCATCGATCTATGTGTATACGAAGGGGCATATTTCCTTTCTAATCCATTCATCCTTCTCAAAATCCTCATTAATTCTCCGCTCAATTTCTCGACTCGAAATCCATTTCCTCTCAAGTTCGCACAGACTGGAACAATCTCTTCGCTGGTGAGTTGACAAAGCAAAATGCCCAATTTGTCTTATAATTCCCTCTTTAACCGTGGTTAATCTCATTGCCATTTCATAATCTCCTCTCGAATACTACATATATCATGTACATAATATATTGCTAAAAGTTGTATTTGCATGAACGCGTCTAGATTTTATTCCTAATAAATATGTTCTTGTTTCTTACAATGGTATATAATGGTATATATTGAACATATCATTTAGATCATACAAAATAACTATACAGACCTAACATATTTTATTTATATTATATATATTATTTGATAATTGATTGCACACCTACATTTTAGAAACATTTCAGGTTTTTTGAGTAATGGAAATTGTAAATGAAAGGAAACGTGAAAAGTTTTATTTGGACATTTCATTATTTATGTCTCATCTCACCAAGAAGATTTCGTATTTAAATAATACACGAAGACTTTTGTTCCATTTTCAACTCTGTTTCCCAAATTCAAGAAATCTTGAATGTACAACAGACCATTTGCAGATTAACAAAACTTACAATGTTAATAGGCACATACATATATTTTGGTACAATATATAATTTTGTACAATAAATAAGTGCACGAAATACATATGTATTATAGTATTCACAATTCACATATAATATTTAACAAATCATTATGCTTGGTTATAGCGACACAACATCCTTTTTTACCCAAACCGACAAAAAAGTACATTTGTGTATGGATATTCAATTACATCTGCATATTATCATGTGTCCCTTTTTGTCAATGAGTTGGAAAGTAATTTCCTTAAGCAGCCGAATTACGCTACATAGTCAGAGGCTTTTGGAGTTTCTTCATCTTTTCTCACATGGCAGACGTTTTCTTGTGATTCGCTTCTTTGACATGCATAAAATATGCATAATATATCTAATTAAGGTGCATGGCTATATGTGTGCATTATTAAAATGTATAATTTTGGCATATATGAGAACAGGATGGGATGGAAGATCATAACCGTAACCGTAAAAGAAGACAATGACATAGGAGCTGAACACGCTTTCTCTGCTCCGTGTTATTTAATTGACAAATCTTCATATCTCTTCACACTCTTCTTCCTCACGAAGTCGAAAAGTCTTCTCTTTTAATTACTCAGAACATCACATCCTCAAATCTCGCGCCACTTAAGAATGAAAATATACGCTCGAGTCAAGAGATGCTCTATGGGCATTTTTATTATCTTTGTATTTTTACATCTACATAGTCAATCTCACCTAGCCTCTTTGTCTTTCATTCAACGCATTCTTAATAAAATGGTTCTCATTTGAATCAAAAATAAACTTCCTATGAATCCTATGAAATGGATTATTATTTTTATGTTCTTGTTAGCAATAGATGAAGTTAAAATCGTAAAAATTATTTAATGGCCACACTTGACGTCTCGTAAAAGACATTAAAGTCAGGTTTGACCAACCAAGACGTTAATTGAGAAAAGATTCAATTTGGTCATTTTAATGGGCTCTTTTCCTATCCGCTCGGTTCTTTGATCTTATGTGGGTTTGTGAAGATCATATCATTTTACATCATCCATATATATAAGTAATGTATGTATATGTACGGTTTAATATATCATTTACAACGAGAGTCTCTCGTCAATTTAGTGAGGATGCGAGGCGTGAAGATGTTCCACGGACTCAAATACCTATGACGCAAGACGTGAAAGCTAATTGAAGACGCTCGGCCAACCTGGTGGAGCCCAATTAAATATTTGCCATATATTTAGTAATCTCAGTCATAATGAGAGAAGTTGGTGGCGAATGTATCACCATGGAGATATTTATTATTCTACCTAGTTGTTATTGAAGGGCCAGGCGGGGTGATGAGGTGTGACGAAGGTTTGCTAATAAAACCAATAACTCCCACTTCAATATCCACGCTTCTCTTTCCATTAACTAAGAAAGAGATTGAGCTGAGCAATGATATCCCATTCATTGGATGAAGAGAGACAAGGTTGGAAATGATGGGATGATCGGAATTCTCTCCCACATCGAGGCATTGAAGCACCGCCGGGTGAAGTAAGAAATTAATCGTCCATTTCCCTTCACAATTCCCCACTTGAATGTCTCTGTGGGCGATGTCAGTGATGTGTGAGACCCATGTCTGTGGTGTCCTTTTGCATCCATTGAGAAAATGCTTTTTAGACATGTGTATGCAAGGGTTAGAGTCTGGAATTCCCATTTTTAAGAATTTGTTCAAAATTGCATAATATGAAATAAGCGTTCAAATCATTTAGATGAATTTTGGGAAATTGAGATGATTTACTTTGAAGTATAATGAGCATGCCATTACCATACATACATTATAGAAATGTAGATATAGGGAAATGTCTGATAGTTTTTAAGCAGAGCCCTGAGCAACCATGTATGTATAGATTAAATGAGATTAGTATAATTTGGACGTTTATTTTAAATAATAATTATATTAAAACAATGTTTCAAATTTCTATTAAATTCATCAATTGTCTTGTCTAGTAATTGAATTTTTCTAGAATAAATTCTTCTAAAAGAAATGTTTCTAACCCCCAAATTAGAATTAAATACAATTCCATGAAAGTGAGAAATTAATGCTAAATAAACAGGATAATATGTTTAAAAGTATATTAGGATAAAAATTTCTTAGGTAAAGTCAAACTCCTGGCGGAGAAAAAACTCTTATGTTTAGTTGAGGAAGGAGCTGAACGGAAACGCCCGACCTTCCCACCCATCCCTGTGAGTTTCCCATACAAACGTAGGTTGAAAGGGACGAACTTGGACTCCTTACCACACTTTAACACGCGGGTCAAGCCCATGTGAATTTTCTCAATTCAATAATAGGTATACATATTACATATAATATATATATCGGATACATGCTATATGTATATGCACTGGTACTAAATAAGGCATAAATAATACAAAATAAACAGAGGGAACTTGAACTTTGAATTTTATTCTCAATCACGAATTTTCAAATTTATACGAGAATATTTATTTAAAAATCAAAATCAAATCTTTGTCGATGAATCCTTAAGAGCATACATATAATAAAAAGAGCTTTTGCAATCATCATTTCGGGTTATTAATCATTCAAAAATGATTGCCAAGATTGACGTTCAACTTTACTCCATATAAGATACATAGTTATAAGTATTATGCCCAACGGCCTGTCTGAATATCTTCTAATTGCCATAATGAATCGACATTATAATGGTTGGCCCAGTAGGTGTAATGTGCTTAGAAGATAATATTTTTCCCGTCTCTTCCTGCTCTTCTTTTTTGAATTAAATACATAGTATGATGCATTTGAACACGTACGGGTAAAGTAGATGGGAAGGAAAAGTCAGAGATTCTTGGACACACAAGAGGCCTTAATTGCAACGTCATAAAAAGGAAATAAGAAAGGAAAGTGCATTGGAATTGGAATGATTTCATTCATTTGTCTCCCTACAAGTTCTGGATCCGAACCGAAGAATCCACTAATTGACTCGACATCCCTCCATTGACTTAATCCGCCTCATCATTAATCAAATCCAACTTCAACAATAAAGGGTCTTTTCAGTTTCTCAACCCACGTCCTTAAAAGTCAAGATTTCATTTTAATTTCTCGACTTTTCACATTGACTTTATACTTACATATCTAAACCACGGTATATGTATAAGTATGTATTTACATAAAAAGTACCTATATACCTATAAGTATGATACTATAACTACCATAATACCATGCATGAATATACTTATGAATATACAAGTTGTCTTTCACGGCTCTCATTTTAAACCAAGAAAATGAATTGAAGGGATGATAATCATTACGAGATATTTTTCCACATCGTCAAATTTCGTAGCGAGATGAGAATCATGAGGGATTTGTGCTCAAATGAATCAAGTTGAATTAAATCTTCAAATTTATTTGACATCTCCAACCACATGTTACAGAGATGAGGACGAAGATAAATAAAAGGAACTCCATGCGTTGCCCAACTACGGTTTAAATGACGAATTCAAATTTAT
Source organism: Neelides sp. FZ-2019 (assembly GCA_009869795.1). Classification (NCBI taxonomy): domain Eukaryota; kingdom Metazoa; phylum Arthropoda; class Collembola; order Neelipleona; family Neelidae; genus Neelides; species Neelides sp. FZ-2019. Next base: position 3,913 of record VJMY01000053.1, on the reverse strand, counting down.
CGAAATTTATATCTTCAATAGATGGAATAGACTCATCTCATGCATGATGATAGGAAAACAAGGAAGATCTCTGCCTCGGAATTGAATCTCGACATTTACATTCATTCAACTTTCAGTATTACAACTTAGTTACAGTATTCGACTTGGAGATCAAGCAGTTGCATTTTACTCGAGATTTGAGTATAAAGGAAAATCATTTCATTTCCGCTATATATATCATAATGAAATCATCATCAATCATTTTTGATAGAAAGAGTTTGATAATTAAAAGATGATTAGAATGACAACCAACTTTGTCAATTCTCTATTGGGATTCTTGGGAATCTCGTGAATCCCCAAATAATTCTCCTGTTCAACCCGTCTTTTAATCTCGACATATTTAAATATCTAGATCCTATTTACAAACTTGGACTCACATATATAAAAAGTACAATGTTCAATGGAAAGTGTATGAGAGTATGAGGTCATTCATATTTCTCCGCCGTACTTATAAGATAATAATTACATTGGTAGTGTAAAAGGGATATATTGAATGCAACAGCCTACTTTCCAATATCGAAAGGAATATCTGGAGCAGATGAGAAATCTTGAAAGCGTCTGAGTTCAGTCACGCTCAAATTGTCATCTTGGACACAACTGAGTCTCCTCGAGATGACTTAAAAAATCTATTTCATATAATTAACTAAGTTTGGCTCTAGTGAAATTTTTATGAATCTCCAAGCTAAAAAAGTAATTTGATTAATTGTAATGTGAGGTAAAGGTAAGGGGATTGAGTGGTCCAACGCCTCGTGGAATCCGATTAAGAACAATTGTCCCAAATGGTGTTTTAGGGTGGTCAACAAGGGAGTGGCACAACCTATGGGGCTCAACTCCTTCCGCTCACATTCTCTTCTTCTCTCACAACTTTAAGCTCACATACAGATACACATCGCACTATATCTACTTACATATTTGCACTTTAGTTTGTGGATTTTGAACTATTTTGTGCCTGCATATAAATATATGGATGTGGTTGTGCATCATTCATTCAAACAAAGCTGTACGATGTACATAATAAAGCATATAGTTAGGCATGCATAGCATAAAATAAAAGTACACCAAGGTGTTGAGTCTTATCTGGCGTCATATAAAATTAGATAATAGCCAAGATTCCATCACCATCCTTTTGATGATGCGAATGTATGAAACTGAGCCCTCGACGCAGAACAATCCCAATCTCTAAGTTTCTGACCCAACGTATGGAGTTGAGACGAAGACGAGCAAAAGGATTTCCTTCGTCCAAGGACATGTGAGATGGGAAACCTGGGAGGAATCGTGTTCTCCCAACTCACGAACAAACCTGGGATGATTGTCATAGGCCACTGTGTACAACGGCTCAATGAGCCTTGTTCGTCATTCAGCCTCTTAATGAATGCAAATGCTGGCTTATTATGATGTTCGCCTCCGATGCGGAATGAGAAGGCGAGTAATAAAGCTATAAAGCAAATGTTGCACAGAAAGACAGAGAGGTTCTTTGTCTTTTATTCCTGCGTGTCCCACGCTGCTACTACTTTTACAGATATTGAACATTTAGGATGATTCGAACGTTTGTGGATTCAAGTTTAGTCAACTTAGCTTAAAACCCCATTAGGTACATATGGAATATCATATGCCTATTAAGAATGAAAGCAAAAATGCTTCTGATGAATTTAGTTATCAGTAGTTAGTTAAATCTTCTCATTTTTTAATTAAAATATTCATACCTAACGAGAACTTGTTTTAGCAATTTAAATTAATGCAAATAAATGGAGTCAAATGTATTAATCATGGTAAAAAATATAAATGATAATTGTACAATTTTACAATAATGATGCGATTGTACTTTTTTCTAAAAAAAAAGTTATGGACAAATGAGAAGAAATTTTCCTTGTTTTGTTTAATTAATTAAAATCGTCACTCACAAAACTCATTAAGTTTTGTGAATTTTTAATATTCTAGTATTTATTTATATATATGAGACCCTATAAATTTTTTGCTCATTAGTTTCTGTATCTTCGCATTATTTAATTCTGTGCATAGTCTAAACTTTTTGATTTATAATAAATCCAGAGTTAGAATTTTTTCAATTTTCAGCCCCTTGTTATTGAATTTGTTAAGAAAATTGAAAAGAAATGTGAAAAATATGAAAAAAAATTGAAAAGAAATAAATTTTATATACTCCTACTATCCTACTATTTACTTCAATTTTTTTCAGTGAAAAGTGAAATAAATAGAAAATAAGAAAAAGTAAAATTGTATGTCAATTCCGAAATTCTGAGTTATTAAAGTGTCATTATTATATAATTGCTACGATTTTGGTGCAAAGGGGACGGCATGGAAAAAATAGGGAGTAAACAAATAAGTTCAGCTTTTATTGAGGGGGGAGGGGTCAGCTTCCAAAGGAGGAGCATATATCATTCAAAATCGTAGCAAATATAAAATAAAGACACTTTAGTAAACCTCGCCTTGAATTCCCTTTGAAGTGTGAAAAATAATGTTGAAGAACAAAGAAATTTTAATCATTTGAAACAAGACTTATTATGGTTATCTTAGATGGCATAAGAAAAGTAACTAATTTATTTCACTGAAAAAATTAAATAAAATGAAAATAATTGAAATACTAATTCTTTTCACTTTTTTCAATTTTTTTCACTAACCCTGAAGTGAAAAGTTTCTGCAATTTTTCTATTTTTTTTCACTTTTCAGTGAAAATTTCACTTGCCAACTCTTAATAAAACACACGTTATAGGGAAATTTAATTTATTCACTTTTACAGACTTGACTAGCAATAACTAACGATAAGTAATAAAATATGTACCTATTTATGTAATAATATGTAAATAATGAAAAGTGTATTGAGCAAATTATCAAGTAGGGAAATTGATTTTGGGAGTACAAAAAGCATTTATTTGGTCTTGACCACATGTGTTCTTTCTTGATTCGTGTTAAAAATGAGAAAAGGTGGAAATTTGCATTTGGCACTAAAAGCCCACGAGTTGACCCAATGGTGTTGCAATTTGAGGGGAAAAGAAGCTATACAGCTAATATGTGTAATTTGAAGTGGGATCGGGTGTTGAAGAGTTTACTAACTCCATTCATTCAAACCATTGTTCTTTCCGGTGTGTGAGGAGTCAGAGGGATTTTGGAGGCCAACGAAGAAAAAGGAATGGGAATTTTGGTCGCTTGGACCTTCACCTCCTCTCAAAGATGAGGAAATTTGCTAATTTTAGTAAGAATCTCATTGTCACTCAATATGGTGTTTTTTTTACATTGATTTTCTGGTGAGCACAAGAGAAATATTTACTACACCTATTAATATGTACATCATGATGTACAGATTTATATATTGGTGATGGTATTATACTAAAGGAATATTTTTAATGTTTTTAATTTTTACCTTAGAGTGCGTAAGCATATGAGTTACTTCTATTTTTTAGTACAAGATATACTCCTAATACTTATATGCGCACTGATGTATTAAAGGTTTTTTAAACGTGCAAGGCACGAATCATATTGAAAAGATGTTCAATATCTTGATAAGGATATTATTAGCCATTGTAAATGAATATTATTTTTTGATATGACGTGATGAAAGATTTGATTGGACTGCGTTGAATAAACGGAATTTAACGGAACGATGAAGGATTCAATACTTTTGTGTATGTTGATGGGAGTCTCTCCTTACTCATTAAATACTTGATAAAGGATATTCATTTTAATTCCGATCTATCAAAATTCCTCTTTATTTCTTCATGTCTTCACACGTGAGTTCATTCAATAGTCGTTCTATGTAGCAAGGTTTATCAACAACCTAGGTATATACTTATATTCATATTATACATATATACAGAAAACTTGTAGTTATACAAAATATATACTATAACATTGTTATTTA